>JAVCKT010022195.1:2322-21370 GCA_032273925.1 Rhynchotus rufescens
TTTGATATTCTTCAGGATTTTACAGATACTATTTGTCACCCACGACAATGCTCAGAATAGCAGCATGAAAAGCTTCCTAACAGCATATTTAACAAATATAAAATTAAAATAGATAATCCATTTGATTAGACTTTATATCCACAGCAACTTTAAATGAACTCATTAATAGTCAAGACTACTGAATACTAAAACCAATATAAACTTCACCATATCCTTTTCCCTAGAGTTAAAATATGGCACCTTCTCCACTATTGGGAGGGACAGTGTCAAATGTTACAAAAGCAGTCAAATTCTGGCAGTCAGACATCATTTTTATTTTGCTTAATTGCTTCCATTTCAACTTATGGGTACTTATTGCAGAGCAGTACTTATTAGGATAAGGCTAGTCTATGGTTTTCCCTTCTCTGGCCCATTTTTTCTTCCTTTCCCTCTAGATATCTTTAGCACAATCTTATTAAAACTTCATCTCTCCACTCTCAGCCTCACTCTCTTTACAATTTGAGTAAATGTTCCAGAAAATTCAGAAAAGTGACAGAAGCTTTTCCAAACAGTTGGAAAAAGATAACCTCACTAAAGCTTCCTAAACATAGGAGACCTGAATTTGAATACTGGTAAGGCCAACAATGGTCTGTTTTGCCTGTGTTAAGTTCGAGTCCTTGGCCCAAAGCATGTTTTAATATGAACTTGCATTTCCTTACCTTCTAGTGCATGATGTACATAAACAACCCTGATCACTGTATAAAGATGATGGTACTTTTGCTTCAGCATCTGTACTGACTTCAACTGCCAAATAATTGCTACAAACACACAGAAAATTTCAACGTCATTATTTCTTCCTGTAGGTACCTGCAATAGGATTGGGAATCTGGTCCTATACTACAAAAAAAAAAAAAATCCCTTTCTACTCTTCCTTTGCATACAGATACTAAAGTAACAAAGCACACCAATTCTGCAAATCCATGATGTGCACTAATTCCAACTGTAACTAAGAGGGAAAAACTCACAGTTGCTTCACAAAAAGCTTTTCCACTAAGGAGCTCTCCATCTCCAGCAGCTGAGAAATCTTGATAAGCAGAGAAAGGCTACTGCTTCTCCCTGCTAAGGAATAAAAAGGATTGAGTCAAAGAAGTACCAAGTTGATATTCTGAGTCTATCATGAAGCTACAGGAATTACTGACAGGTTCATGCAGCATTTCAGATTTTTTCTGACTTAGAAGATGGCTCTAAGATAATTAGAGATTATTTTAGAGATTTACTAATACAGAGTATTTACTGACAATATATTTTTTTTTTAACTCAGTGAAGGAAAAATGCCATGCATGCTTTTGCCAATATGTTGCCCATCAATTCCTAGCCTGATAACTGTTCACTTCTGCTTGCAGTTTTCTGCTGCTTTATAGTTAAGAACAACTATAATTTAAACTATAATTTCAACTATAATTTCAACTCATAAATTCATAACATGAAGTAGATTTGCAATTTGTGAATTTATGAGCAAACTTAGGAGAGGGACATCGCAGTGGCATGCAAAGCAGAAAGCAGATGATCTTACAGGGACAGTTCGGTGGCACCTCCCGTACTCAATCAATCTCATTTCCATTTCACTGGCAAGTCTAAAACATTCCCTAATAAGTGCAATGACTTTGGGCAAGTTCCTTTAAATTGTTCTCCCTGACACAAGTTCAAAAGTGTCTCAAATTACTCCAGGCACTTCATTCCAGATTTGCACATGTATTGCATTTGGGATCCTGCCAAATGACATTATCTCCGTGTAAAACACAAGCTTCCCCCTATTCTATGGATGGGCATGCAAGTAAAACAGAAATAATAAACAGGAAACTCCCTAGTTTGTCTAGATAGTCTATAAGCCAGTTACACAGCATTATCTGCCAGCTAGTAGTTGTTCTTTAGTATATTTAAGTTGCTGCTCTTTAGTATAGTAGTAGTATAGTGCTCTTTAGCAGTATATTTAAGTTATTGCCATGTATTTATAAGGCTGCCTCAAAAGTCTAGCAACATGTAATGTACAGAAAGTACCTGAGAATTCTTTCAAATTTGTTCAGGATGCTTTTGTCCCATCTCTATCAGAGAGAAACTGGATTGGGATTGTTTTTACTTGCACAATAATAAATCTTACCTTAATACCTGACTTGTTTGCTTAGAAGAAGCCTAAGCCACAACCTTTACTGCAGTTAAGGTTGCACCTTACAGTGCTCCCATTACTTCATATCAGTTGGTATGGGAATAACACCCCAGGAAGAACAGCCAAGAGACTCTGAGGTTTGCCAGGTTCAAAGGCAGCACTGTTTGGTGTCCCCTGCATCAGAGCATTCTGCGGTAGCAGCATTTATGTCAGCAGTCTAAGTCACCCCATACCAGACAGAATTTTACTAGAATAATGTTACTTTGAAATACTTCTACTTCAGTCCTTTCTAATTCTTTCATAGCTCACCCTCAGGCTTGCCTGCATGTAAGGCCTCTTTAAAGACAAAACTATCTGGTGGGTGGCTAATATCAACTCCCACATGGTCTCTGCTTAACAGCTCAACAGAACCTGCCCAGTGCTATGATACGGCACATGCAAGCAATCCTTGCAGAGATACAGGCACATAAACAGAATAAAAAGCACATTCAGCTGCCCCATCTGCTTATTTAACTACCGAAGCCCAATCTTCAGCCGACATGACCAAAGGCTTGCGGAGAAGACAAGAGCTTGTCACCAACAGTGTGGCCAGGCCTAACTGGCTCATGGCCAACAGGCTACGCTCCAGTTTTCAGGCACTCCATTTTCCCTGTATGATCCCTTCTGCACAGCACTTTGCCACAGGCTATTGTTGTTTTCCCCACTCGTTCTTCATCTCTCAGATTCACCTGTGGCAACGAGGAGGAAAACCTTTACCCTAACATTTACCCATTTTCAGCACATTGCCCATGAGTAACGCTGTCAGACTGAAGCCTGCTCAGGCCTCAGCGCAGAACCCTGCGAGCCTCACGTATCCCCACCCAAGCTGGGTCCAGCTCTCACAGGGACTCGTAGTGCTGATAAAGATCAAGACCAGGCAAGGGCAGAGGCTGCAGGGTAGCCACAGTGCTGAGGCAGGTGCAGCAGACATCAGCATGGGGCAGCCAGGGCCTCCCGCTACAACTCAGCCAGGAGGAGCCCACTGGGAGGGAACTTGCCTATGCAGCAAGGTCTGCTCCACAGGCAGCAGGTCTGTTTTCCCAGGGCCTTTGACATTAGCACTCCTCCCTCTTGCCTGATCAGGCAGGTAAAAACATCTCCTGCAACTGGACCATGTATTTGTTTCAGTGAGACCAAAGAATCAAGAGGAAGGCAGACCTAGGTCTTGCCCCTCCATAAATGGCCAATCCAAGATTGACTCAGCCCAAGGAATATTCTATCTCTGAAGAGCAAGAAATGGTAGCATCTTATGAAAACAGACTTGAACTGGACTTTTAGGAGGTGTGCACATCCATGCCTACTATCACTCAAGGACAACTCTCTGAAGCTAGAGGTCAATCAGGATAGGTTCCTAAATGGCTGAACAACAAAGCAAGCCAAGCTGCTGGCAATTCTATATTAAGTGATTTTGCTCTCCACTATGGACTTCCTTGCTGTATAAAGGAACAGATCTCCATAAAAGTCTCAGTTGCATCTTGGTAAAGAAGTTTTAGCAGAAGTACATTTTTACCTAAGATTCAAATAATGCTTAACTCAAGTTCTCCTTTATCTCTACACCATCCCTGAATGGTGAGATGTTGCTCTAGGGAGCAGCATTTCTGCAGATACTCGTTTATTTGTTTTTAATTTTGGCAGGTCCTATGAATCATAATCAAATCCTAATCTCCACAGTAGTTCATTCAGGTAGCTCAGCTTTTAGCTCTCCTGATCTCTAAGTGGAGAGTTTGATCCACAGAGAAAGCACAGAAGACAAAAGATAGGAAAGACTAAGATGGGATCCTGGCCTGCATCAGAAGGAGTGCTGCCAGTAGGTCAAGGGAGGGTATTGTCCCTCTCTACTCCACTCTGGTGAGGCCGCACCTGGAGTATTGTGTACAGTTCTCAGCTGCCCAGTACAAGAGGGATGTGGAGTTTCTAGAGAGGGTCCAGCAGAGGGCAACCAAGATCATTAAGGGAGTGGAACATCTCTCTTATGAGGAGAGACTGAGTTAGGCCTGTTTTCTCTGGAGAGAAGGCTGACAGGGGATCTGATTAATATGTATAAGTACATGATGGGGGAATGTTGGGAGGAAGGGGCCAAACTCTTCTCACTGGTAGCCAGTGATAGGACATGGGGCAATGGGTGTAAGTTGAAACCCAGGCAGTTCCATCTCCAGGTGAGGAGGAACTTCTTCACTGTGAGGGTGACAGAGCCCTGGAACAGGCTGCCCAGGGAGGCTGTGGAGGCTCCTTCTCTGGAGATCTTCAAAACCTGCCTGGATGCCACCCTGTGCCCCGTGCCCTGGGTGTCCCTGCTGGAGCAGGAAGGTTGGACTAGATGATCTCTAGAGGTCCCTGCCAACCTTGAACATTCTGTGATTCTGTAACTAACATGAAGATCAGCCTGTGTGAGCAACAGGTCTCAACTCTTCCCCGTCCCTTGCAGGTGGCGATCACACCATAACGTACCCAATCCTGCAGGCCGTGGCAGAAAAGTAAGTGTCAAGCCTGAAAATACAGAGCCAACTGGAAGTCCCTCGGCCCCATCACCCCGCGTCTCAATGGGATCCAGACGTGGGACTGTGATCTCGCCCCGGGGAAAGCACCGGGGTGACATCCTGTACTGCCTCAGCCAGGTATGGCCCCGTGGGGCTGGTGCACGTGGACGCTCACGCCGACACCGGTGCTGCGGCGCTGGGTGAGCCCATCTACCACGGCACCCCTTTCCGGCGCTGTGTGGACGAAGGACTGCTGGACTGCAGGCGTGTGGTGCAGATCGGCCTCCGCGGCTCCTCCTATGCCCCTGACGCCTACCAGTACAGCCGGGAGCAGGTAACTGGCCCCACTGAGGGTCTGGAAACCCTCAGATGGGAGGCCGTGTCCAGCTTTTGGCTCCGATGGGAATGGCAATGCCCCTTCCTGCATGCTGTCCTGCTGCTCAGCCCTGCGCTGACCACAGCAGCCTCTCTGGGTAGGGTTTTCGGGTCGTCCTGGCTGAAGAGTGTTGGCTCAAGTCGCTGGTGCCACTCATGGAGGAGGTGAGGGAGCAGATGGGGGACAAACCCGTTTACATCAGCTTCGACATTGATGGCCTGGACCCCGCGTATGCCCCAGGGACTGGGACACCCGAGATAGCCGGGCTCACGCCCGCTCAGGTAAGCGGGACCACGGCTCTGTTTGGGTGGGAAGGATGACTCCTTGCTCCTGCTAAAGGAGGGCCGACAGCTGGGGTCTTCACCAGGCTGAGGAGAACAGAGAATTACCTAGAGATCCACATTAAACCCATGCCATTTGGTCTCTCTGGGCTTTAAGTGACGGGTCACATAAAATGTAGAACGAGAAAGAAGAACCTGAAGTGTTTTGCTGCATTGAATACATGTTTTTTACTCCCAAATCTTTTTCCTTCTTAGGCTTTGGAGATTATTCGTGGCTGCAAAGGCCTGAATATTGTGGGATGCGACCTCGTCGAAGTGGCACCAATATACGATGTCTCGGGTGAGTTCGATCACATTCCCCTCCGGGTAGATGGGAGTTTGAGGGGACTGCAGTGTCAGGCTGTGATTGCCATGGCTCCATGCAGCAGGTGCTGCTAGCCAGCTTCACAGGGGTGGAAGGTATTGCTTATTTTTATTTCTTTTCCTTTCTGTAGGTAACACTGCCCTCTTGGGGGCAAATCTGCTCTTTGAAATGCTGTGCGTGCTTCCCAAAGTGAAAACCCTGTAAGGGCAGCTCCTGAGTCTCCCCTGGACATTTCTGCCACCGCCCCGGCCCTGTGTGCACAGAGTCCCCGGGGACCTCTTGCAGTTTGAAGCGGGCAGCGGGGAGGAGATATCAAATACTGTGGTAGCTATAGGCCCAACTCTGGCAGTATCACATTTACGAACTGTAACAGTAACTGTAACAGTCTGTCAACTGTAGGTTCGATCGCTTTCCAAACGAGTAGAGTTCATGAATAGCATGATTTATTCAAATGCAACATTTACAAAGCAGGTTTCGGATGTCTGTACAGAAAACTCTTTATTACAGTGTGGAAATTGTAGCTAGCTCTGATGTACACGTGTGCAATCTTCACTCACCCCTGAAGATGGGAGAGGGCTGTCAGTCTTCAGTAGTCTCCTCAGGCAGCATCCTGGGAGGGGAGGGGAGAAAAGGGTTTCAGCCCATCATCCGGCTTTCTTGAAGTCCAGGGTTGCTATCCTACTTTTCGCCCAGCTTCCTCCACGCAGGATCGTGAATTCCAACACTTTGTGGTCGCTGCACGTTGCACTGAACTGAAAAGCTCGAGCATGCTCCCTGAGGAGTACTGGTACCTCGGAGGCGAGTAACTTTGGGGATGGAGGTATGCGGTGGCATAAATGAGCTTATAATGAGCAAAGTTCATCCAAAAGGAGTGATTTGCCTCTAGTGCTAACTCAGAAACCAATATCTTATGTCTGCCATGGGGCAGCTACGGTGCAGTTTATCAGTGGCCTGGCACAGGGAACAGAACAGAATTTGGCTGCCGAGGCTTCGCTCTGCTCCACCCTCTGTTCCTCCTCTCCGCAGCCCTGAGGAGGGCAGATGGTGCTGCCTAGGGAAGCGTGGAGGAGCAGAGACCCTCCTCGACGTGACCACCGTGTCTCACCCCAAGCAGGCTTCTGTAATGCCATGCTTTCTAGTAGGCCCTAGGTTTCTCCAGGTTCCTCTTTTTCAAGCAGTTCTTCAACAGGTCCCACCCAGGGCTGCGGTGTGCTGCGGGCCCGCGGGGGGCTGAAGGAACCCCAGTACCATGTGCACAGAGGTGCTCGGAGGCCCACAGGGCACCCCGCGCCCGTGTGCATGGAGGCTGTGCCAAGGCCAGGAGGGCCTCCCCAGCCCTGTACCTGCAGCCACCCTGAGGCGGGGCTGGCACAGAGGCCCATGGAGCCCCCCCGGCTCCCTGCACACGGAGGCCCCGGGGGGCAGCACCCCACCTGTGGGGCCACCCTGGCCTCGCGCACACACGTGCCCCAAGGGCCGGCACCGAGCCCCGATGGCCGCCCCAGCCCCATGCACACAGAGGCCACGGGGGGGCGCATGGAGGCCTCTAGGGCCCCCCCTCCCCAGCCATGAGTGCCCCCCTAGGGGGACACATCGAGGGCCATAGGGCCTAACAGGTACTGTGCACACAGAGGCCCTGCGAGGCTGCATGGAGGCCCATGGGGCCCCTCTGGCCTTGTAAGAACAGCAGCCCAGGGAGGCTGCAGGGAGGCTCATGGAGCTCCCTGTGCTCGCAGGGGCCCCAGGGAGCTGCACAAAGGCCAGTGGGGCATTTTCCCTCCCTCCCTCCCTCCCTGCCGTGGCACAGATGCCCTGGGGGGGCTGTATGGAGGCCCTTAGGACCCCCCTGGCCCTGTCTGCATGGATGCCCTGGGGGACAACACCGAGGCCTTTGGGGCTCCCCTGCCTCCTGTGCGCAGAGGCCCCGGTGGGGGCCTGCACCGAACCCCCCCAGGGTAGTTCCCCCCCAGGCCTGGTGCACACCGAGGCCCCCGGGGCTGCACGGAGGCCCACAGAGCCTCCCTGGCCCTGTGTGCACAGAGGCCCCGAGGCCTGTATGACCCCCCTGTCACTGTGCACACAGAGGCCCGGGGGCCGCTCGGAGGCCCAGACTGCCCCTGCTCCCATGCACGGGGAGGTCCCGTTAATCCCTTACTCAGTAACATGGCCTTAGTAGAGGGCAAGTTCCTATCACTAATTTCCAAATTATTCTCAAGAATCCGAGAAAGGTCCGAGTCCTTAAGAACAATTTGACCTTCAAAAAACAACAGTAAGACCCATTCCTAGCATTTTCACCTCATTGTTCCGCATCTTCAGGCAAATTTCTTCCCCTTGAGTGTACCTGGATACTATGATCTAAACTAGCTTTAATAAACTCTTCATAGTTTGATAAAACTTTCTGAAGAGTTTCTCATGAGGAGCAGTCTGGAACAGGAAGAACTATTCATTACTGGCAAGTACAATAGAAATGATAAAACGTATTCGAAGTGCTACTGGTGTGTGGATGTTTCTAATTCCTGAAAGCTCAAGAGCTTCAGTTTACACCTAGAATGCGGTGCAGTTTAAAGGAAGAACTTACTTAATACAGCTAATAGCCTGACCCCCTAACGAAGTTATTCATAAGCCTACAAAACAAATTTGCATATAAGAAAGAGCATAAAGACAACAGGTCCTCACAGCACCTTGGAGGAGAATGTTTCTTTGTTCTTCATAAGGATTTGTTGACCTAACAAATAAACCTTGGAACAGTCATGCATTGGTTTCAGTTTGTCTTTCACAGCATACCATGTCCTCTTTTCATTCCAAAAATACTTACAGAAATCCAGACATTCCCTTCTGATAAGGTTCAGAATGATTTTGTCTTGTTATTTGGAAATATATTTTATTAAAGCCGACATATCCTCATAGCAAATTTCAGGTTCAAAGAAAGTTGCTAGCTAACAAATTACTTTGGCACTTACTAATTTAAATAGTAAACAAAGCCCTATGGACTCTTTCTATCACGGTATCCCTGCTTATATTTATCTTGATTTGCTGCTTCGTATCTCAGAGTGTCGTGGAGTCTTAATAAAAGCTGACACACTTTCTGAGCAAGACAACCTAGTTATATTTTATAAACTTATATAAAATATACATATTATATATAAAATGTACTTTTTATATATATATATTTTGAAAGACCACTTCTCCTACAAGTCTGCAGCACCCTTCTGTGGAGGTTACCTTCTCCAAAACAGATCTGAGACAAGGGAATATTCAGAAAAGGGTTAATAGAAGTCATTGCTCCTAGAGCCCTGTTTTAACCCCAGCCTCTGCATTCTGACCTATTTGACAGCATCAGCTTTGCTACCTTTTTGTTTCAGATATTGGTAGAAGGGGTTAATCCATCCCCGCATACACGCTGGCTTGAGAAGCCCCAGAAACAGAGAGAAGCAAAAGCTGCTAGTGCTCAGACAATTGTACAACTGTGCTCCACAGTCCCACATGGCAAGGAAAAATCCTCCGTCTCTGTAAGGCGAAATTAGGACATCCTGGCTTGCAGGACTGTGGGCAGGATGGATGCTGGAGCGCAGGTATGGTGTCATCTGAGGACACTGAAGCTAGGAGACACACAGAAAGATTCAGACAGTATTTACCAGAGAATTAATGCTCTGCTCTATAGCTATTTCAGTGCTCCTAAGTGCACATTTATTACCACATTTATTCAGGTAAACATGGGAGCTCTCTTTAAAAAGAAAAAAAAAACCCTTTCAGTTCACTGCTGCAAATAACAGGGAAAGAAAAGATGCTTTTAGCGATGCTCTTTAAATAATTTTAAGAACAATTTGCAGAAGGGAGGGAACTCCCTGTTCATCTCTCTCTGGCAAGACTCCCCTTCCCCCTTTGCTAAATAAGAGCCTTCTAAAATGCTCAGCAGCTCCTGTAACTTTAAACCTGGGCTGAGATCATAATTTTAGTACTGACCAAACAGTGTGGGAAGGGCGGGCCCAGCCCTTCTTTTTGAGACCACCTTAGACAAGCTCCCACCCCTTTGCTAAAGAAAAAAACCCCAACTCCGCTCCGTTACTTTTCTTTAGCTCTATAGTTATCATCTGGGGAAAAATTTCCTGCCGTTAAAGGAGTATTTCAAATACCAAAGTATTTTCTGCAGTGACAACTTGCTGTGAACGCAGCTCTCCTCTGCATCTAAAAAAGTTGAATCCTTCTGGTCTCAGGACAGGAAAGCTGATCTCTAACCAGAGCAAAAATGTTTATTAAAATTCAGATCGTCATCTTCGTGCTGGGGAGCATTCCTTTCACAGCTCTTGCTGAAGAAGGTAAGAAAAAGCTTTGATTAAAATGATTTCCATTGATTCCACATAATTAAAAGCTTTTGTGCTTGCTCATATGCAAAATAATTGCTCTTTGCTATTTATAAACTTTCTTTTGAATTCAGAAGCTATTACTGAGCATCTACTATGGTGGTATCCGAGGAGAGATAGCAAAAAGTTTCAGACTGGTAGAGTTATGCTCTACTGAAAAAAGACTTTCTGCATCTGTGCAGTTTGCAAGAAATTACCTCAGCAGTTCTTGGAAATATGTTTAGTTTCACTATGTAATATATGCAAAGGAGACTGCAAGCCATAATTTAGTTGTCACTGATATTTAGGTGGTGAAATTCTCTGCTATGCAAGTCAAATAAAAATCTTTGCAAGCAGCCTCTCCATTCAAGAGCTTCTGTCCTTTGAGGCACTGCTAGAGCTCAAGCCCTATCCATGGTTTTCCTAATACTGACGTGGGTCATAAGCAATACATATGAGGGAAATTATTAAATAAGAAGAATTACTACTTAACATAGGCTTGGAACATCTTAGTCACCTACTCAAGTTAATTTGGCAAACCATTTCTTTTAAATATAAGAAAAGATTTAAAATATGCATTGGAAGTTAACCTTAAATATGTATTAAAAAAAAAAAAGAGGAAGAGTCTGATTAATTAAAAGTAATATTCCAGGGCCATCACAATAAAATACAATCTACATAATATTTGAATGTATTTGCAAGTGAATTGGCATCAGGCAAAGGACTCCATATTCCTGCAACAGTGCGACACAGCAACTGTTGCTACAGAAAATTGGTATTCCATGTTGCAAGTAATAGTTTTCTGGAAAAACACCTCGAAACTCAATTCATTAGTTCTCCAAACCAAAAAAAAAAAAAAAAATCTCATGATTGATTTGAATTTTCAGACCCTAACTGAAAGATTAGTTAAGTGATAATCAGTATCACTGTTAGAAATAGCAGAGGTGCCAATTCACTCTACATGTGAGTTGGCTTGAGCCTTTACACATTGGCTTGAGACTTTAACCAAAATTTTTGGTACTCCATATGTGACAGTATCATAGAATCACAGAATGCTTAAGGTTGGAAGGGACCTCAGAGGTCATCTAGTCCAACGCTCCTGCTCACGCAGGGTCACCCAGAGCACGGGGCACAGGGCTGCGTCCAAGCGGGTTTTAAAGATCTCCAGAGAAGGAGACTCCACAGCCTCTCCGGGCAGCCTGTTCCAGGGCTCTGCCACCTTCACTGTCAAGAAATGTTTCCTCAAGTTCCTGTGGAGCTTTTGGTGCTTCAGTTTGTGGCGCTAGACCACATGGAGGAAGCGCTATAGCAGCGCCTGCACGCAGTGACTTGGCTCCACAGCGGTGCCAAAGCGGTGGCCGGGGCGGCACGCGGCAGCCCGGCTCCTGCTCGCTGCTCTGCGGCCCCGCTGCCCTGCGGCCCCACTGCCCGGCCCCACGGGCTGCCTGCGCCAACGAGCCCCACGTGGGAGCACCGGCCAGCAACGGAGGCGGCTCCAGGGAGCGAGGGGCTCGAGGACACCCTTTGGGGAACCTTTTGGGGCAAGGAGGGCTGGAAAGGGTGGATGCTTCATGGAAGAGGCTGCGATGGGGGAAGGAGGTGCTCACGGCGGATCCTGGTACCAACGCGTTGCCAGAACCGCAGGGGATGGTGCCCATCAGCGTCCGGCCGTGGGCCTCGGTGTCCCCCGAGCTCCGCGGGGAGGCCGGGCAGGGGCACGCGGGAGCGAGCAATTCCCAAGCAGGCCGGAAGCGGAGCGGGGACGGATTTATTGACTCGTGCCTTGGGCTACATCACAGTTTCGAGTGCTCCTCCCCGCCTCGGCAGCGGACGCCGCGTTTTACTTCCCGGGCAAAGTGCGCAGAGACGCTTCACAGTTTCATCCCTCCGGTAAAGCGGAAACTGAGGCAGTGACAAATGGCAAACTCTAAGTCGTATGAAAAAATAATACAAACTCTTCTCTTTAAATATCTTACAGAAAAATGAACCTGAATAAAGAGCATGGAAAGCGCCGCGCCGCTGAAGCACCGAGGCAGGGCCCGCGCCGCCTCCGCCGGCACCGAGAGGGGACGTGTCCTCGCGCCGCCCTGGCCTGGCTCTGCCCGCGGCGGCGGAGGGGCCCCGGCGCGCGGGGACGCGGGGGCAGCAGCAGGTGCCCGTGGGTGCCGGGACAGCCCGAGGAGGGCGCGGGGTGAGCGTGGCGGAACCGGCACGGCCGCGGGCGGCACTACGAGGGCCCGCGCGCCCCCCAGGCACGACGGGAGCCCCGCGGGAGCCGTGCGGCGTGCGCGGCCCCCCAGCCCCACGGAGATCCCTAGCGCGTTGCAGTGCAAGTTCGCGGAGACGCAAGGCACCACTGCGAGGGGAGCGGGTCTGTACAGGGGAGCCCACGGGGCTCGTGGGGGGCTGCGGCCCGGCCCCCGCCTCGTGGCGGAGCGTGCAAAGTGAGGGCAGGGGCCGTGTGGGCGCAAAGCGAGTGTGGGGACGGGGCGCCGGCTGCCCCCCGGCCCCGCCGCCGGCACCTCGTTCCCCGCAGGCCGGGCTGTCCCGGCCGCGAGGAGCTACGCACTGGGGCTATGTACAAAGAGGGGCCGGTCGGTGGCCATGTGCAGGTCCGTGCAGTCCAAAGAGCCCCCACCAAGCCGGGGTGGAGGGAAGGCGGATGCGGGCAGGGAGACGGGGTCCACGGGACGTGGGGGCTCCGGGAGAGCCAGCTCCCAGGGATCGGGCTTGCAGACACAGGACGGGAAGCAACGAAACAGGCCCTGGCAGAGCAGGCGAGATGGGGGCTCCGGCTCCTTGGGAGCGCCCCGGGGAGCCAGCCCCAGGGCGGGGGGCAGGCGGGAGGAGGTGCTCGTCTTGGGCGCCGCGCTCCCCACGCGGCTTTAGAGGGGACAGGGGTGCAGTGCTCTGTCGGGGACCTCGGGGTGCGTGGGCAGCCCGCTCTCGCCCCGCCGGTACGTCTCCCAGAAGGCCCGTTCGAGCTGGTCCAGCTGCGAGCTCAGCGGCAGGTGGATCTCCAGGTGCATGCGCAGCGTCTCCAGCCACTGCTCCAGCTTGCTGAAGGACGGCCTAGGCGGGAGGAGGAGAGAGGGCAGCTCCTTGTGAGCTCCAATTAGCACCCGGCCAGTCCCACCCTTCCCGCGTGTGCCCCCACGTATCCCATTCCCTGCCTCATTGGTGGCCCCAGTGCAAGCCCGTGGTGCAGTGGGGTGAGGCCCTGAGGGCCCAAGCGCTCACCGCTTCTCAGGGTCCAGGTCACAGCAGCACACAGCGATGGGGAAGAAGCTGGGGGGACAGGCAGGGGGGCAATAGCGGTCCAGGAACCCCCTCACGTTGAGGCCGAAGTCCATAGTGCGGGGCAGGTAGTCGGGGTCAGCGCTGACTCGGCCGATGATCTGGGGGACAGCAGGAGTGAGGGGGAGGCAGAGCCCCACAACAGCATCACCGAAGGCCCCAGAGCAGGGCCACTGGCGGTACTTGCCTCGCACAGCACAATCCCGAAGGAGAAGATGTCCACCTTCTCGTCGTAGCTCCGGCCTGCAAGGAGGGATGGCTGGGGTGGTGCTGCACACCCGGTGCCTGCCCCACCACGTCTCCTGCCCCAGCGCAGCTCCCAGCCAGCCCCATGCCCCGTGCTGCAGGGCCTCACGGCCACGCTCACCGTTGATCATCTCGGGGGCCATCCAGTAGGGGTTGCCCACCACCGTGTAGCGTTTCTTCCTGTCTGGCTTCTTCAAGTTCTTGAGATGCTCGGGTTGGTTCTTCTCATCCACCATGAGCCGGGCGAGGCCGAAGTCGGCCACAACCACGCTCTTGTTCTGGGCAGGACACAGAGAGAGGAGGGCTAAGGGGTGAGGGGAACGCAGCGGGACCCTCGCACGGGCCGAGGGTTGTGCCGGTGGCGGCAGCTCTGCTCCCCTGCCCGCAGCAGGAGGACCTACCTCCCGCACGAGGCAGTTGTGAGAGTTGAGGTCGCGGTGGATGATGTTCATGGAATGGAGGTAGGCCTGAGGGGAAGGATGCGCTGAGTGTAGGGCGACAGCACCCAAACCAGCCCCGGTGGCACCCATGCCTAGTGCTCGCCATCCACACACAGCAGTAGCCAGTGCATCACCCAGCACTTTGCGCATCACTCCGGTGCCCAGCACACACGCACCCTACAGCAGCTAAACTGTGCCCAGGCCCAGGGCACCCAACCCTGACATGAGCGCCCAGCAGCGCCCACCCCACCGCACACATCCCATGCAGAGCACCCATCCCGTGCACACACAGACCCACCTTGCCATCCTGCCAGCCACTGCCAGCATGTCCGCACTGCAGCACCCACCCAAACCTGCACGTGTGTGTCGCCACGTGTGCATGCAGCCTGCCCGAGTGCCACCCACCATGCCAGCTGCGATGTCCTTGGCGAAGCTGACCCGCTGGCTCCACGGGTAGTGGCTGTCCTGTAGACAGAAGCGGACCCCATTAGCCAAGCAAGAGGAAAGAGGTGCCACTCCACAGAGCCCTGGGGTTCCCAGGTCCTTGTCACAGGCTGCCTGGTGCCCTCAGCCCCCAGACTCAGAGCTGGGCCATCGGGAAGGGTTTGGAGAGCAGCTCCAAGGCTTTCTCCAGCCCCATTCTCACCATGCTCTTGATGAGGCCCCGCAAGGTGCCGCCCTTGATGTACTCTGTGATGAAGTTGAGTCTCTTCTCCTTGTACAGCACCCCGATGAACTTCAGCACATTAGGGTGCTCCAAGCAACGCATCACCTTCACCTGTGAGACCACAGCACCCATCAGGACATCAGGGCTCACCAGAGTCAGGCTCATAGAGGCCACTTACACCCACACGAGAGGTTGATCACGCTCAGCTTAAGCAGGCAAATCTATTTTTTATCCTGCCCTGGTCCCATCTTGCCCTCTAATTCCCTCCTCCCATTGCCCCTTGTTCCACTGCGCCAGAGCCCTCCCCTGTGCTATCCGATTTCCCTTCCCCGTGCAGGTCTCCAGCGGTGGGATCGGGTCTCCTATTCACCTTCCCTCAACCTGCTGACTCAGGGGGTCCTGGAGCCTCTCACTGCCCAGCACGTCCTTGCCTTGGCGCCACGGGCACTTTGCTGCGTGAGCACCGGGAGGTCACGTTGCTGCCGGCCACCCAACGCCACCTGCTCCTGTGAAACCGGCTGCTCCGCTTGTCCCTGACCCCGCTGCTCAACATGGGGCTGCCCAGCAGCACCAACATCCTGTGCCTGGCACCCACTTAGCACCCACTGCGCCTCCAGGAGCCCCCCTTTCCCCACAGCAAGACCCATCGCTTGTCCCCCCAGCCCAGGACAACCAGCCTTACGAAGGAAGCAGGACACTCACCTCCTTGAGGAAGGTCCTTTGCGTCTCCTCGTCAAAGCGGATCAGTTCCTTCATGACCATCACCTCGCCCGTCTCCCGGTGCGTCACCTAGCAGAGAAGGCAGCCACTGGCCAAATGGCTCCCAGTTGTCACCCTTGTCCCCATGGAGCCAGCACTAGGGATACACCAGGCCTGGGAAATGCCACCCCATATCCTCCTGCTGTGCAGGGAGCCAAGACTCTCACACACAAACGGCTGCAAGGAGAAGGGCAGAGGTTTTCTAGGTGATAGGAGGTCCTAGGTGGCTTTCTAGGTGATAGGAGGTCTAAGGTCCTGCAGGAGGTGCGGGATGAAGGTTCTCCTTGTGATCAGGGATAACAAGGAAGGAGGAAGACAGTGACGACCCTCCCTGTCCCTGCTGTAGCCAGGCTGGAGGCAGGCGGGCCAGGGACCCACCTTGATGGCTTGTCCAAAGCAGCCCTTCCCCAGCACCTCGCCGTGGATCAGATCCGAGGGCCGGAAGATGCGGTGGGTGCGGGAGACCACGCGGAGCGACTCGGAGCGGCTGATGTCCTTGCGCTGGGAGGCCGGCGAGCCCACGGAGCTGGAGGCGGGAGACTTGTCCGTGCTGCAGCTCCTCCTGCGGGGAAGAGGGCGAAGGCTCCGGTGGGCGCCGGGAGCAGGGCCGGGCAGGGAGCCGGGCACGCGGGAGGCGCCGGCCTTACATGACGGCGCGCTGGCGCATGGCGCCCGCCTCGGCGCAGGGCGTGCGGGCCGGGGAGCACAGCGGGCTGCGCAGGTCGGAGAGCGGGCTGCGCTCCAGGGCCGACTCGCGCGCCAGCGGCTCGTGCGGGTCATGCTCGATGGTCAGCTGGAGCAGGCGGCTGGTCTCCTGGATCAGCAGGTCAATCTAGGGGCAGAAACGGCGTTGGGGGCAGCTCCTCGAGGACCTGGGGTCAGCCCGGCGCAGCCGGGGGCAGCGGTACCTCATCCAAGGGCACGTGCCCGATGGGTGTGCCGTTGATCTCCAGGATACGGTCTCCCACGTGGATGGAGTTCTTCATGTCAGGGCTGATGCAGTCTGGGTCAACTCTGCAAGGGCAACAGGCGAGGGCTGGGGTCCATCCCATGGCTCTGCTCCCGTGCGCGGGAGCCGACCCAGGAGCCAGGAGCCGGGCTCACGCTGGGGCTGTGCACACACCAGCCCATTGCACGCCAGCCACTTGGGCAACTAGGACACTGTGGCAAACAGGGACATGCTGGCAAGTCACCCACGAGTCATGAGGACACACAAGCATGACAGCCATTAGTCACCCTGGAAGATGGGACATGCGGGCACAGCACCCACAAATCCATCACAAGGAAAAGAGGGGGATGTGCCAGGCTGACATCCTCAGGCCACCCCTTCAGCAACACTGGCAGGTTCCCCACAAGCCGCCCCAACAGATGGGGACAGCCTCATGCACCCACACCTGGAAAAGCTCTGGGGGGGTTGATCCTGCAAGCAGAAGGGCAGGGGTCCCCAGGATCCCCTCGCCCGCGGGTGCCAATCGCCAGAGGGGAGGCAGCAGCGAGCGCCCCAGGGGAACGTACTCTCGGACGCGGACAGTGTGCGAGTGCTCGGAGCCGCAGCCCTGCGCGCTGCAGTGCTGGTCGATGGACACGGAGAAGCCTCGCTTCCCATCGGAGCAGGCGGGGATGGAGACGAGCGTGACGGTGTGCGGGATGCGGGAGCCCGGCGAGTCCGGCAGGATCTGCTCGATGACCGGCGTCACCACCATCTGGTAATAGCAGTGCCCGCTGCGGGGCCAGGAGGGGCTGGGCGAGCGGGCCAGGACACGCAGCGGGGCGCGGAGCATCCCACGGGAAGCGCCCCCTGGCCCCCGCGGCGCCCCGGTGCGGATCCCACTTACCAGTAGAGCTTGGAGCGCTCCACGAGTGCGTAGGTGTCCCCGTCGCCGATGAACGCGTGGCAGTTGAGGCAGCTGAAGCACTCGGGGTGGTACTTCTGCTCCCCGGCCACCTGCGGGAAGAATCGTGGAATCCTTAAGGTTGGAAGGGACCTCTAGAGATCATCTAGTCCAATCCCCCTGTACATTCAGGGTCATCTAGAGCACATGGCTCAGGCTGCATCCAAATGGGTTTTGAGGATCTCCAGAGAAGGAGACTCCACAACCTCCCTGGGCAGCCTGTTCCAGGGCTCTGTCACCCTCAACGTCAAGAAAATTTTTCTCGATGATGACAAAGACACCACAGGCCCCATGGGGCTCCCTCAGGGAGGACTCCAAGCACCTATGAACCCAGCGCTGGAGGCAACGCTGACGCAGGAGCACCCACGGCAGCACCCACAGCACCCACGGGCACCAGCCCTAGTGTCTCCATGCCCAGCGCAGGGAGGACCTTGCCCAGGGCTGCGATCCCAGGGCAGCCGGGGGATGGAACGGGAGGGCAGGGTGGGCTGGGCCGTGGCAAGGGACACGCTCGGCATCTCCGAGGCTTCGAGCCTCCTGTCCCAATGTACCGCAGACAAAAGGGAAGGGAAACAGAGGCCACAAAACCCCCAGGCGGCTCCTGCAGACGTGCAGGGGAGGAGAGGAAGGAAGCAGCCGCGAAGCTGCAGCAGCAGCACCGGGGACAGACCCGCCAGCCCCCCAGGACGCGCCGGTCGCCCCAACACCAGCCCAGAGCCCCTACCTGCGCCCCGCTGCCGCTGTGCCCCTGCACTGCCCCTTTGCCGCGAGCGCGGCCGTGAGTCAGCGGCGCCGGCCCGGCCTCGCCGCCCACCCAGCCGCCCGCGCGCTCACCATGACGAGCCCCTTGGTGATGTGCTCGGAGCAGCCGTGGCAGAGCTCGCCGAAGCGAGCCCAGTAGTCCTTCTTGCAGTAGAGGCGCCCATCCTTCTCGTAGTACTGGTGGGACAGGGAGGCCCCGCACTCGCAGCACCTGCGGTGGAGACGGCGCTGGCTGTGGGTGCACGGGCACCGCGGGGCACCCGGGGCACCGCCAAGACGGGGGCAACTCGCACCTAGAGGGACACGGGCCTGGCACAGAACCACAGAGTGGCTGAGGTCGGAAGGGACCCCTAGGGATCATCCAGTCCAACCCCCTGCTCCAGCAGGGACACCCAGAGCACAGGGCACCCTGGCGCATCCAGGTGGGTTTGGGAGATCCCCAGAGAAGGAGCCTCCCCAGCCTCCCTGGGCAGCCTGGGCCAGGGCTTGGGCACCCTCAAAGTTCTTCCTCACATGGAGATGGAGCTGCCTGGGTTTCAACTTGTCCCCATTGCCCCTGGTCCTGTCACTGGCCACCACCGAGAAGAGCTTGGCCCCCTTCTCTTCACATCCTCCCTGGTGGTCACTCGAGGACGAGCAGCCCCACGTGTGACCCTCTGCAGCCCCACAGAGCCCCAAGCGGCTGGGCAGGGCCCAGACAGCAGCCCTGAGTCACGGCGCCCGCCCCCACGCCCCCGCGGGGCTCGTGGCCCCTATTTATAGCCAGCCGCCGCTTTAGCAACACGCAGCCCCCGCACCCCGGCACGGGGGCGGGGGGCACGGGGGGGCCACGGGGGCAGCCCTGGAGCAGGCTGGGAGCGGGGGGGCAGCCCCGCGTCACGGGCAGGATGGGGGGTGAACGCGCAGGGTGCGGGCCCAAGGAGGGGGGCAGGGGCGGTGCAGTGTGGGGTGACACGGGGGGGGCA
>JAVCKT010022196.1:0-30903 GCA_032273925.1 Rhynchotus rufescens
GAAAGAAAGAAAGAAAGAAAGAAAGAAAGAAAGAAAGAAAGAAAGAAAGAAAGAAAGAAAGAAAGAAAGAAAGAAATCCAATGTGCTGTTATTTATGCTCTACTAGACTTGAGCAATGTTAAGCCAGTTCTTTCTTGTCGTTGCAGTACTCTGGTTTCCAGCAGTCAGCTGACAGGTGTTTCATTTGCGGCCACCTGATAATGGACATGGTAAGTGATAATTGCATTAGGAAAAAACCCAAATCTTCCAGCTGTTTAGAAGAATACATCAAAAGCGAAATATCTTAGTATCCGGTGCCGTGTGTTTTCATGTGAGTCTGCCTGGTGGGAGAAGGACAATCCGCTGAGGCGGCTGTCGGTCCTTGCAGGGATTCCTGCAGTACTTCCTTGCTCGTGCTCCCTTGCTGGGCTTGTCTTCCCTGCAGGAATGCTGTGAGTTGCCGTGTGGCTCCCGAATGAAGCTGCTGCCTTGGTGCTGGTTTTTTGTGCGTGCTGGAAGGCACTGGGCTGAGTGTGTGATTGGAGTCTCAGGTGTGTCCAGGGCCTTGAAAACTGCTCAGTAGGGCTGTGGACGGCCTGCCAGAGCAGGCAAGTCTCATGAGCCTACATGCTGCACGTGTGCAATCCCAGCAAAGGATTATCCAGGCCTTTTTCCCACATCAGGCAGTATTCCGGTGTGGCTCATTCAGCAGGAGGCAATTGCTTGTTGATGGTCGAAATGTTGATGGTCTTTAGACCAAGTTGATGCTCTAAAACTATGGCTGAGGGAGAGAAGTGATGAACTTCTGGGTTTTCGAATGCTTACCTCTAATTATCTTAACTTTTCCAATATTAATCCTTTATAACATAACCAGATGGGCTATTTCATACTCAGAAGTCTGATCACAATGATAACAGGCCATGTCGTTCCACCCATTACTTGGTGCTCCGATGCCAACACTGAATTACAGGTGTGGAGTTCAATGCAATTGCCATTGTCTAGGTTATTAAAAAGCCAGGCTACTGTGCTCAAAGCTCCCAGGAATCTAAGAAGTTTTGGAAACCCAGCTAAAATATTTGTTGCAGCCTCTCATGGAGGGTGTAAAGATGCATTTCCTCTTGTGGAGGTGCTACGTTGTGCTGTTTGATTCTGCTAAGTAATCTCACCTGTTGGCTTCACAAATTATTTTCCCCCTTAAATTCTGTCACTTCTGTTCTTTGTAATGCTGAATACCTTGTCTGAGACTCTGTAAATTGTTTTCTTAGCCCTGCTAAGAATTCTGCTCTTTGGAACCAGGTGTTACATATTGATTCCAGTTGCCCTTTGTCTCCCTGTTAACTCATTCTTCAGATGAGGGGCCTGAAAAAGGGCTCAGCTCCACTGACAACCGTGCCACACAGTCTGATGTTCCACTGAGGATGTATTATTGTCACCTTTCATGCCCACCGGTGCCTTCTTTTCCTGTCTCCTGGCTTCTTGCAGATCCTGCAGGCTCTAGGGAAATCCTACCACCCAGGCTGCTTCCGATGCGTGGTCTGCAACGAGTGTCTGGATGGCGTGCCGTTCACTGTAGACGCTGAGAACAAAATCTACTGTGTCAGGGACTACCACAAGTAAGGACCAAATAAACAGCAGAGGGGATCCAGTCGACGAGCCTCTGCTTCAGCCTTCCCCATGATTACAGTGTATGAATTAGCAGAGCAGGGACAGGAGGAGAAGCCAGAGGTGCAGGGTGGCACTGGAGCTTAGAGATCCCTCATGTCTCCCCTTGCCGTGCCAGCAGCCTCCTGTGTGGCTGTGAGGAGGCCACTTCTCCTTTGCTATCCCCTCTGCAAAGTAGTGATAAGGTTCATCAGTCTCACAGGGAAACTGAGATAGTCCAGTAGTGCTCATGAAGTGTTCAATGAGGTAAGAAATTAGTCTGCTCAAAAGTAAAGACTGGGAATCCTCCCTGAAATCAGTGCAGGCTCTTTTCCATAACAGTGCAGGGCTGTTTGACTTCTGAAGAGCCAGGAATGTTATTAGAAATCAGTGCCAAATACAAAATGCATTTTTAAATCTAGCTCTAAGTTAAACCACTTATAAATTGACTTAAAATCGCTTGGTCTTTATGAAATAAAATGAAAGGGTTGTGCTCTTAGCTGGTAGTTAGGTTGTTAGAGCTGCATACATTTGAGTGTCCATTTGCCCCGCTGTCCATTTGCCTTTCTGAGCAGGCAGAGTTTGGGAACGTTGGTCAAGCACCCTCTGGAATTGTTCTTTATTGTGCTAAATTTTTAAATCCATTTGTGTGTCAGCATTGTTCAGAAAGGATATGCATTTCCTTGCAATTTCACTTACTAATTACTAATTGTCCTATATTATTTTTATTATATTAAAAAAATGAGGAGCATCACACTGTCTTACTGTTTTCTCTCAGCATAATCCAGCCCCAGGGCAGGGGAAGCAGTCAGTTCTTTTAATGGGGTTTTTGAAGGGACAGTCCTGTTCATTTTCTCCCTGTTCTCTCTTCTAAATCACCAAGTCACTTTTGCTTAGCAACAGCCAAATATTTTACAGTGATTTTCTTTTTCTTTAACTTCAATTAGAAGACTATTTTTGCCTGACTAACAATCTGTTCTAAGACTTAGTTACCTGGTGAAAAGAAAAAAAAAAGAAAAGAAAAACAGGGTTTTTTTTAGATTTATAGCAACAGAGCTGTTTGCAAGACTGGTGCCGGACCCACTCAGAGAAGTCTGGGCTTAGTGACCAGTAGTCAGTACTGTTTCAGTCACAGGAATATGTAAACAGCAGTTAGTCATGGGTCAAATGCATTATTCATTTGTGAATAGAAAGCTATTGCGCTGATGGTTTAGAAACCAAGGTAGCTTTGGAATCTTCTTCTTTTCTATTTTAATATTACCTTTTCCAGTCAAATTTCCTTAGGGAACATGGGACCTACAGAGTCATCCTTCATATACATCTGTATGTCCCTGTGTATATGCCCTTGTTCCTTTATTTCCCCCCCAGTAATTTTAATTGGAGACAAATACGTGTCATGGTGTTCAATGAATCCTAAAATAAAATTGTGTTTTGGGGATGAAAAGCCGTCCTGTGCGTGGTATTTATAGATGCAGCTTTTCATCTCTAACTTGCCGTCCATTTCTCACTTCTTTCCTAGAGTTTTAGCTCCAAAATGTGCAGCATGTGGACTCCCCATTCTGCCCTCCGAGGTGAGAGCCTTATATTTCTTACTCCCCATGGGTGCCCAGCACGTGCTCGGGGTCGACCCTGTGCCAAGACAGAGGTCCCAGTGCTCGCAGAGAATCACAGAACCACAGAACGGCTGAGGTTGGAAGGGACCTCTAGAGACCATCTAGTGCAACCCCCTGCTCCAGCAGAGAGGGGACAACTTGGTCCAGGTTGCAGGCCCCAGGATGGGGCTGGGACCCCTCCTTTGCTTGGTAATATCCCTTATTCCCCCCAAGCCAGGCTGCTTGTCTTCATCTCCTGCCATGTTATGCTGCTTTTAGTGTTTTGTTGGAATACGCTTCCTTCATGGCAATAAAAGCTGGTGATGCTCGGGAAGGACCTTTAGTGACCCCTCTGTCACTGACTCATTTTAGTGCCTGCAGCAGCTGCACCTTTGGCAAAACCAATTTAAAATGCTGAGAAACTTGCTACATCAACATGGCTACCTTGTTAACAGCTTATCTGGGATAGATGTGACATTTCTGCTGTTTAACTGTAGAGGATATTTGAAGTCAGTCGATGGTGAAGCTTTACTGTAAAAATAACTGCAGGTGGCAGGATTTATTTGTGGTTTTCAGCCAGCAGCCCCAGTGCCTTTGTTCAACATTCCCATCAGTGCAGGAAGCATCCGCAGAGCCTGATCCTCCCGTAATCCTCTGGCTTTGTAATTTCTCCTCTGCTTGCACGTTCACAGGGGTCTGACGAGACCATTCGGGTTGTGTCCATGGACAAGGATTACCACGTGGAATGTTACCACTGCGAGGTAGGTCGGCAGCTCCCTAGGGGAACGGGCACTTAATAACCATAGCTAGTGTTATTTTGGAAATTAAAGTAAATTTAGTAAATTTCCTTTTGCCCGGTGCAGTAGCTGAACAGTACAGGGCTTGCATGGTGAGAGCCCTGCTATCTGTTAGCAATGCTGGAGAAAACTCCAGTTTGAGGACAAATGTTTTTCCAAAGTGTGTAAAAACTGTCCTGTTCTTTTGCTGTCCTTAACATGGGTAAAAAAAATTATTACCGCTCTTAAAATGTGACAGTTTATTTGTGAATGAAGGAAATGTGGTGAATTGGTAAGGTCCTCTTGCTGCTTGTTAGAAACCTTGAGCTCTGGATCCCGTTAATGTATCTGATTTCCAAGTCAGATTGTTGTAAAACGCTAAGGTGTTGAGTGATCCTGTGCAGTGTCACTTTCCTTCATTCTCATGGAAATTTGTGTGGGCAGGAGGGGGGAAGGTTATATCTGCAGAAGATGATCCCAAGAAATGCCATCTTCAGACATTCAGTTAATCTCTATGCGGGGTTTTCCAGAGAGCCTTCATATTTCTGCCCTGGGAGTTAAAATAAATAGATGTCCCCCATCACTGTGCTCGTAACGCAGTGAAAGGAGGCCCTGACTCACAGCTCAAATTCCACCCGAAAGCAAAACGTGAACACATTTAAAATGCACAGGGATGCAACTCACCGTGAGATAAAACCTACTAATTAAAACTACTTAAATTCCTATCAGGCTGCCCTTCGAAATGTCTATAACAGGTGTTTTCCTTCTCGTGACAAGTACAAGTATTATTATTATTAGACTTAAAGAGCTCTGCTGGCCAGGTGTTGTCCCTCCTTGTCACAGGAACATCCCGATGGGAACCAGACCTGACTGGGCACTGGAAGGTAAGGCCGTATTACAGCAGTTTGTTTGGGCTGTCTCCGCAGGACTGCGGCATGGAGCTCAACGATGAGGACGGGCATCGCTGCTACCCGCTGGATGAACATTTGCTCTGTCACTCCTGTCACCTGAAGCACATAGAGGACGGCACGAGCCCCGCAGCTGGGTACCAGCATCACTACTAGCCGGCGAGGCGGATTCCCAAAAGCCTGGACACAAGTCCTGTTATCTCCCTCTTCCCTCCCTCAGATGACTTCCTGTGCATGTTTTTCTCCAATCAACGGTTTTCCTGTAAAAGGATAGAAGACATTTTTGGTTTTATTTCTGGATTCCCAGAGTTTGTAGGCTTGAGACTTCCGGCTGTATCAAACTGTATCTACCTGTATGCCCAAGAATGTGGCATGTTATCCAGACTGATGGGTTTCCTTTTATGTGCCTTTCTCTGCTCTCCAGAGATTCTTTTCTGGCTCATTTTGAAAGATTCTTCAGTAAAAGCACAAGTAGCTGCCGTGTCTATGAACTCAGATCATGCTATGCACAATTAGGAAGCCAGAGGCCTGCCTACCTGCTGGGAACATTCCTTCAGTCAACCAAGTGTTTTCCAACCAGCACCTTTCATCAAATTCCCTCAAGGATATCAACTTACTAATACCAATTCTTAGGCAGTCTCTCCCTCTCTCTCTCTCTCTCTCTCTCTTTAATTCTTTAGGAAAAGAAAAGAACAAGCTCTGTTCAAAACAGCCAGCTCCAGCCTCCTAGTTAATGCCCAGGACTCCGATACTGGTCTGGCTTTGGAAGGCACCAGCTCTTCAAGCACAGGCCGGGCATGGAGGCTGGCAGCCCCTTTCCAACACAACAGAAAACTGGAACAACCTAAGCTAAGCTCAGCTAAGCTACCACAGTGACTTTGGGCCTGGATTATGTGTCAGTGTGATGTGCAGGGGCCAATCTGCTGTATCGGAGTCTGAATAGTGGATTAGGCTTTGGAAAGGCCTGGATGCTGGAAGTATGAACGCTGGGGAAATCTGTCCCTGTCCTTGCTTGCAGAAATCACTTTGGAAAAATCTCCCTGCACACAGACATTAGCCTGAGCTCCCCCTGGTTCATCCCCACAACTCAGTGCTCAGCCTGGCTGCTCCTTTCCAGGGTGTTTGCCCAGCACAAATCCATTTCGTAACGGTGCTTATTTAGAGCCCTGGGAACAAACTTGAGATTGTGACCAAGGCCTTTGTTATACAGGGATTTGGAGTCCAGCTCCAAAACCTCCACTCAAATGAGTCCAGTCATTGGGATAAACAGATTTGCTCACATGAGCTGTAGCAGCTTATCTGAGCAAAGAGGATGGGGAGAGTTTGGCTCCTGTTTTCTCTTGTTGAGGAAAGCAGAAAGGCAGATGATTTCCCATTTTGAAGCTCCGTGCTTTGTAGCTGGAGAAATCCTCTCCTACAGTATGTGTTACATAGATGGTAGATATGTACCTGCAGTCTTTGTTCTGTACCAGTGCTATGCAGACCCTCATATACAGGTACCAAGTTTTTATTTAAGAAGAAACTCTTGGTTTTGAGTCTCAGATGCAATATGGGGTCTGACTTGCCCTTCTCAACATGTATTTTGTGGAAAACTAGTTAAATACTCTTGTGTCCATGCTAAAAAAAAGTCGGTTCTGATGGACAGTGGACAGAATAACATCCTTGAAGATCTTAGTGAAGAAACTACAGTCAATTAGTTGAGCAGTGGCACTTATGCACCAAAAAGGGGCATAAGATGAGCACCCACCATGGCCCAACCACACGTCCTTCCCCGCAGATGACTGTAGCTGGGGGGATCATTGAGCTTCGTGCCAAGCAGCCAAACTCCAGCTCACGTGGAACACCTGTAGTTCTCAGAGCTGTTCTTCAGGGCTCGGTGATAGACCTGCCATGCTATTTACTGTGAAATGGTAAAGTCTGGCCCGCACTTGAAGACCAGTTTGGGTTAGTGCTTCTCTCTCTTCCCTCTCTCTATTTTTTCCCAGTTGGTGCTGCCGTTGCAGGACAGAAAGGGCCCTGTCTTGCAGAGCGTGTCCATGGGGCTGCTTCACCCTCTCTCAGCTGCAACGGGGCCCAGGCGCAGCCTTGTGTGTTAATCTGTCGTGGTCAGGAGTTTGGACTGACTAGCAGTGACTTGCTTTTGCCTTGCCCTTGCTTTTCCCTTGCCTTTGCCTTTGCTCTTGCCCTTGCTTTGCCAAACAAAGGGCATTTCTGGGCGTCTGGGCAGACGCTTTGCCCTGTCCTCAGCGCAGGCGCGGGGTGCAGCCAGCAGCCTCCCTCCTGTGGCTCCATCAGATGCAGGCCCAGCAGGGGCTTGAGACCTGGCCCTGATTTTGAGGACATCTCAAGGTGCTGAGGTGGGAAATAACACCCGCTCCTTGGTACCTGGTGAATAATCCAGCTAATCCTTGGCACTAAACTCCCTTTGGCCACCAAGATGGTGTGTGTTTGTGTGTGCGCTACGAAGGGGGCTTCTGGAAGGGGGACACTCTGGTGGGATGCTCTGTCCCTGAGCGGTTGGCTGAGGGATAGAACGGGATCTGTGGTGCCACAAGGGGCAGCAAGAGGACTAGCAGAGCGCTGCCCTCACAAGGAAGCTGCTCCCAGGCGTGTGGGAGCGCCTGTGGAAAACGCTCCGGTGACACCCAAGCACAGCACAGCCTATCTGGAGGTACCGGCTCTCAGACCAGGGTGTCACCTACAGTTTCGCTCTCACAGCCCCCCCACTCAGGGAGGCCGGAGAGAGGCAGGAGAGGCGGGAGCCTTTCCCTGTGGAAAGCCCCCGGTGGCCGGCGGAAAGTTGGGCCTCGGCTTTCACGGGTGTCTGGTTGCTCCCCTCGGCCGCCGGCCAGGCAGAGGGAGGGCTGCCCTACTTCCCCTTCCGACGTCCCCGGGTGAACTGTTCCGGCACGGGGAGCGCTCTCCGAGTGCGCCGAGCGCTGGACGCGGCAGCGCGGAGCTCTGGGCAGCGCAGGGCCCGGCGCGGCGGCCTTGCCTTGCTGTGGTAACCTCTGCGGCCTCCGTTTGGGGCAGTTCCAGGTCATGTAGCTTATCGGCCGCGTCCTTCGCGGCCAGGTGGCCCCTCAGCTGCCCTGAGGGCCGTTCCCTGTCCCTGCCCGGCCGATTCCCAGCCACGGAGGAGCTGCGGAGAGCCCCGAGGCAGCGCCGGCCCCGCTTGTGCTCGGCTTAGAGCTGTTCTGCAGAAAAACGTGAGGAAACACGGATCCAACCGCCCACCACCTGCATCGCAGGGGCCACGCTCCGCTCCTCACGTGGACCTCGCTGCCTTCTGTTCACTGACGTCCAAAATCCCATCAGACGCCCTGAAATGCCAGGCAAGCCGTCGTCTCCCAAACCAGCCTGCTCTTGGAGTTGGTTCAGGGTGAGGGATGCTTGGAAGTCCCACAGGGGAGGCAGTGAGAACTCACGTCCAAAGTTACTCCAAGGAGTTTCCTGGAGCTTGCTTGCAGGAAGCAGAGCTTCCAAACAGGGCTTGGGCTCAGATCATGCTATTCATTTTCTATTGCTTAGAGCATGGGAGTTCATTTAAATAGACGTCTTTGCTTACGAGCCAAAAAGAAAACTTCAGCTATACCAGAAGAAGGTATTTTTGTGTTTTCAAGTATACAAAGTGGCTGGGGTCAAAACATTTTCACAAACCTGCTTTGCTGTTAAACCCAGGGAGCAGCTTTTTAAAACATCTAGGGAAGCAGCAGTTGGTGAGCCAAAGGTCCTACAGCTCTTCACTTTCTAAGTCATTTGAGGGCTTTTTAAGGGGTTTCCTGGTCTTCCAGTGGTTAAATGATTTTTGTATTTTTTGAGAAAGTGAATAGCTCTTGAGTCTGGAAACTCTGGAATTATCTCAGCAGCCAGGTTTGTTATGGTAGACTTGAAAAGGGGAAGGCTGAAGTGGTAAGGGCTGTTATGTGTCAGGTTTGCTGCTTGAAGAAAAGGGCTGTCTTTGTCAGAAAGAGAGTCAATATTTTCCTGTACTTTCTCCCTGCGCTGCTTTTTAGTACCGGGCAAATACTCAACCAGTTTCAATATTTGCTGTCTTTTAGGTCTGTTTCTAATAGCAGCTGAGACAGCGGCCTCTCCCTCCTGTGAGTTCACAGCCCTGAGGGAGAATCAAGTCTCTTTCTTCGTAACGATTTTAGTCCCCATTTTGCATTTTTGCATTTCCCTTGATTATTTTAGCAGCAGCAGAACTGTGTCCCAGCTTAAAGAAAAATTGCAAAGAAATGCAAAGAAAATGCATCTTTGCCTGAATATGTTGACCCGGGTCTCAAAACCAGCCCGCTATTGGTTGGTGAAGCAGCAGTTTTGTGCCCTGGTTCTGCTTCCATTGCTAAGAAAGCCACGGGAAGGACCCTGCCTTTCACCTCAGGTGCGTGGACAGCCCACACAGCTGCACACACAGACGACAGTAAATATGTGCCCAGGTCAGTGCAGCCGCTGCCTCCGGGCTGGTTTTATTACCGACAAGATGCACCCCAGGATAAACAGCTGCGGCGCAAACGTGTGTGTCCCTTTCCCTCCCTTTTCCAAGACTGCCCGTGTCACTGGGAGAAACCGTCAGGACTTTGCTGCTCTCCTTGCCGAGCATCCTGTGCATTCGTTGCTCTTCTCCGTTCCCGCTGCTTGCTGGTCCCAGCCATGCGGTG
The DNA here is from genome assembly GCA_032273925.1 of Rhynchotus rufescens. Classification (NCBI taxonomy): domain Eukaryota; kingdom Metazoa; phylum Chordata; class Aves; order Tinamiformes; family Tinamidae; genus Rhynchotus; species Rhynchotus rufescens. The sequence goes on from JAVCKT010022196.1 coordinate 9,561, forward strand.
GGTTTCCATGTAAATAAGGAAGCCGGGAGGGCGGATTTCCCGCTCCGGTGCCAGAGCCGCCCGCTGCGTTCAAAGCGGGCAGTAAAACCCGTTGTCCCGCTTTAGCACGGGGCTCCCAACGGGAGGAACCGGCTCCCATGTGGAGCAGGAGCCGCCAGTGCCGACACGGAGCAGGGGCTGGCCGAGCAGTGCTCAACAGCACCAGGATCCATTGGTGGCTTCCTCGAGGGCTCGGCCCTGGGAGCAGCCTGGATTTCCGCTGGCGTTCGGCAGCGCGGCCGCGTGCCCGCACAGCTCGGGGTTCATGAAGGAGGTCGCCGCTGCGGCGCGCCGTGAGGCCGGACAGCGCAGCGAGGCGCTCCTGCGGGGCCGCTCCTGGTGCTGCTCGCGGCTCCTCCGGGCCCTGCTGGTGGGAGCGGCTGGGCAGAGCCCGGAGCACAGGGATGCGGGTGGATCCATGGGGCCGCAGGGAGCTGCTCCCGCCCGCACACCCCGCCGGGATGCGCTGGGGTGGCGGCGGGGACCGCTGGGACACGGGCAGGGACGAGGCGGCTGCGGCTGCCCCTTCCCTGGCAGCTTCGGGTGGCAGCTTCGGGTACGAAAAACGTGGCGGGGCCGCCGCGAGTGAGAAAAGATAAAAATGAGCAGCCGAGCCAGCCAGGAGTCGAACCTAGAATCTTCTGATCCGTAGTCAGACGCGTTATCCATTGCGCCACTGGCCCTGCTCGAGAGCCGATCTCCTCCCGCGCCCCTTCACTGCTCGCTTCAGCCCGCGCGGGGCGGGGCCGGCTGCGGCAGCCAATCCGGAGCTCGCTCCGGCCGCCCCGCCGCCCCGCCCCCAGGACACGCGCGCGTCACCGCCGCGCCGCGCCACGCCGCGGGGGCGGGGCCCGAGCGCGGGCGCGCAGCCAATGGCAGAGCCGGGTTTCCGCCCCGGCCCCTCCCCCTCCGCGCCATAGGCGGTGCCCGGGGGCCGTCGCCCTCGCTTGCGCTTGATGCGCGCGAGGAGGTTTGTCCTGCGCGGGGAGCCGTCCCGCAGGGCCGGGCCACGCCGGGCGGGGGGCGCCTCAGAGCGGCGGGGCCGAGCGAGAGGCGGAGCGGCGCCCGCGGCGACGGATGGCGGCGGCGGCAGGAGCGGCGGCGGCGGCGGCCTACGGCAGCCTCAAGCTGTGAGCGCCCGCGGCGGGGAGGAAAGGGAAGGAAAGGGAAGGAAAGGGGGGCTGGCGGCTCTCACTGCCGTGACTGCCCGGCCCGAGGGGCGGCGGCCGTTGGGGCGGCCGTTGGGGCGGCCGTTGGGGCGGCCGTTGGGGCGGCCGGGCCGCCTCGTCGCGCCGCTTCCTGGGCCGACCCCGAGGGCCGGGCCGGGCCGCGGCGCTGCCGGCGCCAGCGGGAGGGAGGAGGGAGGACTTTGGCTCCGGGCGCGCTCCCTCTCGCTCCCTCTCCTTTGCCTTTTCTTTCTCTCTTTTTTCTTTCTTTCTTTTTAATGTATTTAACTTTCTTAAAAAATGACCTACTGATGCTTGAGGCTGTGGACACTGCGTGTTGCAGTGCTGTCTGCCCCCAGAAGGTTTTTAAGGACACTTGCCTGTCAGCGCCTAGCAGTAGTTTTCATGCCGCTTCATCAGATCTCATCAACATAAGCAATTCTGGGGGCTCCCTCGCTTCGTGCCCAGGGTCACTCTTCCATGAGGTCCTCTAACCTTCTAGATTTGGGGTTTTTTTTTGCTGCTTTAATGTAAAATCAGCCTTTTTTAAGAGAGAGCTCAACTCTGAACATGCTTTTTTCCAGATACTGCTCTGTGCCTTTTATACAGCAAAGGAAATTGCACCGAAAAGGTGCTTCCCTTGGAGGCCCTCGCCCTGTGTGGTTAAGTTCGGGGTGGTGGTGGGGAGAAGTCTTCTGAACATGAAACTATTCCTGTTGTTCATGGCTATTCTGAGCCAACGTCCTTGTGTGTCCTAAAGGTGTTTCTGTGCTTTTTCACCTCCAAATATGAGCGTAAAGCTGCGTAATTGATGCCATTTTGAGGCATCAGCATCCGAGAGTGGCTTTTAAGCCTGTAACTAGTACTGGGTTAAATTTCATTCGACACTTGCTTTTGGTTTTGGAGTAAGCACATGGCTTTCTCCTTAGCTGTTTATACGAGCAGGGTGTTATAAAGCTGCAACCTTCCTGATGATTGCTGGGCTTCTTGTTTTGATGAGTAGCTATGCAAGGATGTGCAGACATTGCAGGTAACGAGTGTTGCTGACAGCTAAGGATGGTAAGGGGCTCTTGCCTACTTGGCAGAGGCTTTTCTTGTCGCTCAAACCAAATCAATAGCTCTTTAAGCTGAAGCTGCGGTCCAGGTGGTGTCCTGTGCGAAGGAGAAAAGGTGGGATGTGGAGGTTGTGGGAGTGTTCAGCCCTCCTTGCAGGGGGAGGACTCTGGAGCTCGTGTCACCCTCATAAATAGCTAATGACTGGTGGATGGCAGTGGAGCTGAGCAATCCAATTAATCTGGAAAAACTGATTGTCTGAGCCCTCTGCAGAATAGAGAGACTTGGCTGCTGGTTTTGCTTACTAGAGGTTATTTTTTCTTACTTGGATAACAAAGACTTTATCCTGCAGAAAGCGCAGCCTTCCACCTATCCTGTGGGCCTCTGACACAAGCTGAGCTTCAAAACTAGCTCCCATCTCCTATTGCTGCGCTCACACTGTGAGAAAGTACAGATCAGGCATTAGCAGCCTCTGGATGTAAACTTGTTTTATTGCTATTCATTAACTTCTTTTTTTAATAAAAGTTTTCAGTGTTTGGCCATCTAGTCTGCTTAGTCCAAGTGCCTCCCATGGTGAATTTGGACCCTTTGGCTACAGAGAACATAACTTAGACAGTAAATCATTTGTCATCTTATGTGAGTGGAAAAGTAACTGGAATTACCTATTATTAATATATCTTTCAATGATGACCATCTCTTAAATGGCATTCCCAATACTTAAATAATTTAACGTGAGCTTGGCATCTCATTCTCCTCCCTGCATCAACTGTTACTCTGTGGGAGATATCCCAGTTCCTTGAGCTCTTTCTGCTCAAGGAGAAACATTTACTGTAGATGTAAAATTAGAGCACCTGCTCGCCTAGGAAATCTGGCCTCTCCGGGGTGTTGCAAGGCGGCCGCAGCGCTGTTACCCAACACGCCGCCGGCGCGTGGGCTCGTGTCTCTCCTGTGTCGCGCTCTAGGACCACTCCAGTACCTCGAGCGCCGCAAACACATGGCCCTGCAGCGCAGGGGGGGCTTTTCTGTCTGCCTCGTTGCAGTGCTGAGGGGCTGGCACCTCAGAGCTTCCTGTAGCAGAGCAGTGTTAAGTATTTATGGCAAAATAATCGATTCTCGAAGGAAGACTTGGCTGTTGAGGTCTGTAGGGCTTAAGAGCTATTGAGTGAAGTACTATCTTTAGTTGCTGTTAGAGCGTGATGGGTTCTCTTCCAGCTCAAAATAGGATTTCTTTTTTTTTTTTTTCCTCTTTTTGGTAAGATCAGCCTAATGAAAGTGTGGGATGCAGCTCTGCTACATCTTCATAATGTGCAATGTTACTTTATAACTAAAGCAAACTTCAGAACAAATGTGCAAGCTAAGAGTATCTTGATTAACTTTAAAAGAAGCTGTGACTATAACTGGTCTAAGCAAGCAGAGGGTGTCTGTGTATGTCTTTTTTCCTTTTTTCTTTGACTATCCTGATTTTTCAGTTATGTCAGGAATCAGCGTGGGGTTTTTGTTGCATGTTTGTTTTTTTTGTTAAGGCATCTTGTTACTTGAAGCATTAAACGTGATAACTCTAGCTATTATGGTTAAAGAAAAGGAAATCCTTGAAAGCACCTAGTGGGGGGAAAATAACATTATATTAGCAAGTCATAAATTATAACACGTGCATTTTGATATAGCAGGACTTCCTACATTCACTTCTACCGCAGGACAGGAATATAGAGAAACCTGAATTTCATGGTGAAGGATAAGGAACTGTTGGTAGTACAAATAGCTACTAAGAAAATCAGGTGCCAAAGCTGTGAAACTCCTCCTTTTATTTTCAAAGTGCCTTTGTTTTAGTAGGAATTTCCAGTAATTTTGAGGGAGAAAATGGTCTTGACATGGGACCGACACTGTGCAGATGTGCCATACTTGCTAGAAATGCTAGAAACCTCCTGCATGTAGAGCAGGACCCTGACTACAGCATTAGATGTGCTCCCATATGTCAGTGCCCAGAGTGATTCACAGGACGGGTAGTGCTGGAACCAGGAGAATAAATGAGAAAGCAAAATTCCTACTGAAATGAGGCTACTGAATTAGCATCCTTTAGCATGCTACTAATTAGCATCCTTTTCCCCTCTTAAGGGCAAGACTGTTGAAGACACCTGGTAACTCTGGCTTCTGTGCATATTTTTTATGTGGATTCTTCTTTTAACTACTTCTTCAGTACCATAAACTGAAAGAATGAAAAAGAGCCTCTTACTAAAATATGTATATACATATATAAAATTCAGGCTAATGCCAGATGTCTAACTATGACTTCATTTCCTTCTAGGTCTTTAAATCACTTACAGATACTTACTCTCAACTTTAAACTGTAAGAACTAAGTCTGAATGAGTTGACTTATCTCTTGGCAACCACCTACAGACTTCTAAAGGGAGAGGTTTTTATTTTTAAAAGTTTTTTTGAGCTGCAAGTCACCCTTAATAGTACGTGGAATGTGTCACTTCCAACAAGTTCACATCTAGTGCCTTTCCTCTTCTCGAGTATCCTAAGTTATTCTATTGGTGTGGAATATCTCCATTTATCTCTCCATCTACACTGAGAAGTAGCCCATGATAATGGTGACCAGTTTATTTTGATGTAGGTAAATGTGAAGAACTCTGGTTTTGTGCAGGTTTTCTGTGCTGTTAAGCTGTGCTGGAAGCAAGGTATTGCTGGGAAGAGTTCTGGGGTCTTGGTTGGTCATAGGCAGCAGTAACAGCGTAGCTGAGAAGACTGCAGGTTTAAGCATGAAATATGAGTTCAACATGCGTTGAATATGCTACATATTGGTGAATGAGAGCTGACTTCAAAAGAAATCATGGAGTACAGGTTCCTAGAAAACTCCCAGGTGGTCCTGTGTCTTGATGTGATCTAGCATTTGGATTTTGATCTGTTTCCTATTCCAGTAAGAGGGGAAGCATAGTGACCACAAGTTCCTCATCATGGAATTATCCCTCTTTCAGCGGTTTAACATCTTCACAGAGTCACAGGATGGTTAAGGTTGGAAGGAATCTCTAGAGATCATCTAGTCCAACCTTCCTGCTCCAGCAGGGACACCTGGAGCACGTGACATCTTGCAGTGTGTGCTTAACCTACGGAGCTGAGAGTGGTTTTATACCTCTTTATAACTTAGGATGGGAAGGGATGACTTAACTAATATGAGACTGCAAGCTTAGTTTTGTAGATCAGAAGTCTGTAAATCAGCTGTTGGGCTGAAGCTTCCTGCGTTCTTTGCCTCTTCCTCAACCAAAATTTATTTTAGAGAACTTTTAATTTAAACAAAGGAAGCAAGGACCAAGAAATTTTGAGATCAGTACTCCACTTTTTCCTGAAGCAAAGATTTAATCCTTTTGCAAGCTTTGGGGCTTTTCAACTTGGTGTGTTATGAAGTGGCATTTAGACACTTTCATTGTGATTCCAGCTTAGAAGTACTTGCTTAAATTCTTTCAGCTTTCTAGCCTGGCACCCTAATTTCTGCACTTCATCAAAACCAGATGCAGTGAAAGTGAAAGAAGAAAACCAGGAATTTTTAAGGCTTCAGCGTTCAAGGAACTTCACATTTGTGTTTCTTGCTCCAGCATTTTTTGTTTAAAATACAATAGACTTCAAAATGTCATGCTAAGTATGAAGCGCCTAGAAGGATGCCATACGAGGTGCATACCTCTGGTATATATTGTACATTTAGGGATAGGTGGACTAATTTTCCTGTGAAGAAATTGGGTGGCTACTCTTTAGATACTTCAGATCACTCTGCAGTTTGCTTTTATTTTTCTTTGATGAAACACTTGGTCTTCTCTGGCTTTTCTCTAGTTGCCCAGAGAGATTGTAAAACACCAGTCCTTGGGGATGGTCAAAACTTGAGAAACATGATTTATTGATTTATTTTTCAAATTGAGTTTGGAGTTTGCTTGTTTGTTTGGTGTATGGGTGTTTCTTTTTTCTTTTTGTGTGTGGGGGGTGTTAGAGCTGTTAAGAGCCCTTTTAGATCTCTTTCAGAGGTCCCCTCTGACTTAAATTATTAAGTGATTCTACTTCAGTGAACTGATTTAGAGAGAAATACAAAAACGTTTTAAAAATGCAAGAGCTGCGTAAGGAGAAGGAATCTAAAAATACCTCCTATCCTGCAGAGAGTAACATGTCCAAAACTGTTATTTGCCCCTTAGCCTAGTCAAGCCTTAAAGTGAGGAAAATTGCTGGATATCTGAGACCATTTTTTTTTAAAGCATTTAATATGTGCAGTAACAAGCTGGTTCTACGTACCAGCTGTTTTAGTTGCACGAGCCTGACTTGTTCAGATTCTTGCTAGTTCCTCAACTGGCATATTTTTAAGTACACTTCTGAAAACTGCTCTATTTTACAGTTAATATTCTGCTGTGTGCAGTTTTTCTGAGGAAAGATGGTTATGAAGCCTGAACAGGATGTCAGTGTTGGTCTGATGCACTAGATGATATGGACAGACCTAGATAACAACTGTGGGGAATGGTAGTATTGAGATATGTGCTACAATAAACTTGTCTGTGACTTTCACTTTTTTTTCCCGAGTCGCTTCTAGGGGATTTTTATAGTTTTTTTTTAAAATATTCTTTAAAGTGGCACAAGTGCTTTCATCCCTTCAGATGTCTTTTTCTCCCCCTTCTCTCCCTCTAAACCTGCATCTGGAATGTGATTCTTAATTTCTGATGTATGAGAGGTATGGATTTTTGTTTGATAAATCTTTTTTAATCTCTAATTTGTTTTTGGATTATTGGACTTCTAAAGTGATTTTTCAAGTTTACGTGAATTACATGATGCATTTCACTACATTGTTGAATGCTCTTATTTTAAAGGAAATAGTCTATATGTGAACTCAGTGTCATGTCTTTTTCTTCCAGTGTTCCTAACAAGGCTTAGGGTTATTAAAACAGCCATGGACTTTGCAGTGACTGATCAGTCTCATTGGTTCTATTATGCTCTGTCCCCATCACTGGCTGTGGAGTAGGAACCAAGTGAGAATTGTTTTTAGAGCCAAAATGAGATTTCAAATTGATGGCTTCATTTGCAGGTGGTAAAGAACCTAAATATGAACAATAAATCCAAAGTAAGTGTTGCTAAACATTTCTTTTTTTTTCTGTCCTATACATTCTGTTATAGGCACATAACGCCGGAGAAATTCTATGTGGAAGCTTGTGATGATGGAGCTGATGACGTGCTCGCTATTGACAGAGTCTCCACTGAAGTCACCCTCACAGGTACTCTCCTCACCAGTTCTCCTCAAGAGAGGCCTCTCTAGGCCCTTCGCCTAGTATTTTACTCCAGGCAGTCCTAGAAGTTCTTCAAAAGATGAAAGTGGTGTTAAGATAGAGAGAGAGAGAACTTGTTTTCTTGAATTGCGATTTGCTTTTTAAATAGTGCTTTGTGTGTAATATGGCAGAGGCTTATTTGTGATGCTTTTCATTGTAGAATTCATCTTGTAGGTCAGAGTGGGATTATGCTTGTCTGTGGCTTGACCAGCTCGCTGTGTGATAGTTTTGTGACAGTCATGGAAGAAACATTCTGATTTTTTTCCCTCTTTCTTTTCAGTTAAGAAAGATATTCCTCCTTCAGCTGTTACAAGGCCTATATTTGGTATTTTGGGTACAATCCGATTGGTAGCAGGTAAGGAAAGCCAAACTGCTTTTTAAAACTATCTAAGCAAAATACATTGCTAAAGAGCCTTTAAAACAAAAATAGTCCTTGCAGGGTACCTAAGATTACACTTCATTTGATTTGGTGATTTTGTAGACTTTTTGTGGCTGCTACAGGGTGAAGGTATCAACATGGTTAATCATGGATGTTCATGTCTCTCTTAAGCGTATTCGAAGGTAGTTAATCCTCAGCTTGCTAGATTTTAAAGAATATGTATTTGGGACCTTCATCTGCTTGCTCTTTAACTGTGTTCATCTTAGCTGCAGGATTTGCCGTAACATGAAGTGCTTATTTTTGAAGTTTGACCTCAAATCAATAATGCTGGTACACAAATAGCTGGGAGAAACAGGGTGATAGATGAGTGCATGCAGCTGTTTAAGTAATGGCTGTGTTAGAATGAATCTCCCAGTATGGAGTAAATTTAACACCTGAAAAGAAAAAGGACAAACCAAAACAAATCCAGACTCTTATGGATTTACAGATGAGGCAAGAACAAGCTGTCCACTCTTTGAAATATTTCATAATGAGGTCTGAACTGGATGTGAGTAGGCGTTGCCACAGATAAAACCGATGCATACTGTCATGGGTTTTGTGAACTTTGAATGCTGGTATTTATTTTTGAAAAACTCACTCACTTACAGACTTTAGAGTTTGAGACAAAAGCTGCCTGGAAGCTGATGTGGGAGGAATATACATGCTGAGTAAAAATCTCTGTACATAGGAAGGATTTAAATCAGTTACTCCTTGAAATTATTAAATGAAAGCAAAATACTGCTGTGTTAAATGTAGTGACTTCTGACAGGGTCTTCAATTGCCAGACTTTATGTTCATATCCTAATTGGGAATTTTAGATGTTGGAGAGTAAAGGCTTTGTAATGGCTTTGTAATGGTCTTTGTCTGGAGCAGTCGACAAGCCTTGGTTATTTTATAAGTCCATTTCCCTCGAGGGTGTTTTTCACAGCTTACAGGTCTGTTAATGAATTCTGTTCATGTAACTGAATATGGTACCAAAGTACATAACTTCTTCAGTGTCTTGTCTCTTCCTTCCCCCTGGCTCCAGTTCCCCACTCCATTAAAAATAGTGTAGGACAAGTGCATTGTCAACTAAATATAAATAGTATTTAGGTTAATGCTCATCTCTGCAATGCAATTCACTGTATTCTGTGAATAAAAATGGATTCTGTATCTCATAAATCTTTAAAAAGCTTGAATGTTGTTTTCCTATTTTAGCATTTTTGCCCCTAATGCTAAAGTAGTATCTTCAGTGTTTGGAATCTCTAATCAAGTGCTATCCACCCAGATAGGAAAAGACAATATTGAAAAGTTATGTTGATTCAATACACCTATTGGTGCAACATCTTTATGAAATAATTTTGGACATAATGTGCTAACTGTCTTTTAATAAGGTGTCTGCTTTTCTTTGGTCAGCAGAAGCAATACTTCATGTGAGACAGGAAAATGATGAAGCATTCTTAAGTGCTTGAATACCCTACCCAAGTAAATGCTACAAAACCAGAACTTAAAATTAAAAGACACTGGCTTTGTGCTTAAGTTAGCTTCTTGGTGGTTTTAAGATTATCTCCCCACACTCCCTCCCCCAAAGGAGGTATTTTCCTTTGAGTGACTGAACTCTCATGCATTTCTCCTGCTTTGTTACTTAGGTATCATGAAAAGAACAAACTTCCCCTCCTAAATTATTATAAGACAAACATGCACTCCTACTCTGTTTGAATGAATTAGGGCAAAGACGTTTTCAGGATGAGTAGGACTTTCAGATTCCTTGTGTGTGCTGCTGACTTGCTCTCCACTGTCTAAACTGAGACCAAGGGCACTGGCTCCTTCCTGTATTTACAATCTCTGCTGATGTCCTTTTTCCTGACACTGAATTTTTCTGAAACTTGGAGTGTTTATTAGTAGTTTGTCATCTGTGAGTATAGAGGAATGTGAGTGGCTTAATAGTATCAGGATCTGGAAAAGAAACAGAAATACTGCTGCTATAAACAGCACTAAGTCCTAAGTGTTGATACTAGGTTTTTATTTATTTCTTTATTCCCTTCTTTTCCCTGTGCTTTTAAGCAACCTGCTTTCTTTCAAGCTATTCTCCTTAGAAATACGTGGAATCTGGAATTGGAAAAACTTCTGTTTTCTGTCAGTTTGAGTTTCTTGGGATAGTTTTAGTTGCTTTTCTTAATGTGTGTGTATTTACATACATTTTTTTAAAAATTCAACTTTGTTTTACAGGCACATATCTTATTGTAATAACAAAAAAGAAGAAAGTAGGTGAGATATTCAGTCATGTGATCTGGAAAGCAACAGATTTTGACATCCTCTCCTACAAAAAGACCATGCTGCATTTAACTGATATTCAGGTAAGAGTGGATTGATTGTCACAGTGGAAAAATTTCACTTTTTCCTTCTGATTTCTTGTATTAGTCTTCATCACCCTCAGACCTAATTTGGTAATGAAACTTTAAGAAGATGTGTGAAGCATACTTTTGTCTCTAATTGGCATAATATTCAGATATAAATGTGCAAAAAGTTATGTAAATCAAGATAAGACAACATCATGCAATTTAGAATATTGGCTGCCTTGAGTTTGAAGTGCATGTTGCATCCTTCCTCCTTTCAAGTTAATATGATGAGAGAGAGAGGAGACAGTCTTGCTGTATCTCTTCTTGTCCTGAAATCTGGTGCTTTTTTCCCCCAGAGGCTTTACTTGCCTTCTGCACCATGTATTGCACAACTGTCTGTCTGAGCCAGTCCACAAAATCACTGCCCCTCTTCCTGTTGATTTTTTTTTCTCATGATTTTATTGTTATAGCCAGACAATTTTTTTAAAGGCCGTTTAAATATCTTATCTTGCTTAAATTATGGAGTTGTTCTGTGCCATGCTTGCCAAGCTGGGACAAATTGGATTGAGTGGGAGGAAAAGGATGAAGTTTGATATCAAATCAGTTATGTTGTAGGTTGATGCAGAGCAGGCAAGGGTGCCAAACCAGTGAAGCCAAAGGCAATTTTTCTCTGGCTGAAGGACTTTCAGGCCAAATGATGGCTTCCTTTTTGCTGGGGAGTCCCTAACAGCACTTTCAGTAGCTCTAGTAGCTCAGTCTCTGAGGTAACTATCAGAGGAGCACTGTTGTCCCCTCTCTACTATAACACAGTTGGGCAAGCACAGTAGCAACGACTTACAGTGCACTGTTATCAAAGCTACAGTCTCTTGCTTTCCTGCTTATACTTGGGATGCTCTATGTGCTCCGGCAGGAGCACCAGCAAAATTGAGATCATCACCTCAAAGAAAACTTGTGGAACAGAATAATTTGATATTAAATGAGCTGTGTTTTCCCCACTCACCCCTCTTTTGTTCTTCCTAACAGTTGCAGGACAATAAGGTATTTCTATCAATGATCAGTCATGTCTTGAGCGTGGATGGCTTTTACTTCTCGACCACCTATGACCTAACTCACACTCTGCAACGGTTAGCAAACACCAGCCCCGAGTTCCAGGAAATGAGCCTCCTAGAGAGGGTAAGGATTTCATCTTGCTTTGTGTCCTTGTCTAGCTTCTTGCCATCCAGTTCCTTGTGGTACATGTTTAGATTATACAGCTGATGCTTAAATGGTGTCAAAACAAGTGATCACCAGCTGAAGGAAGCTTCATGCAAGGCTTAGAATGATATTGGTGAAAGCTGCATTTTTAGTACACCTCAGCTGAAAACTTCCACTTTTCTTTTTAAGCCAGGTAGTGTAGTACCTTTCTGCAGTTGGTATTAGGAATTTATAGCCCTCTAAGCTAAAAAAGGCTTTCACTCTTTTAATGATTAAGTTAAACTAGTCAGAGATTTACATTTGTTGCTTAGATCCAAATCATTATTATAAGTAGCATTGTGTTCCTGACCTGTGTAATTACACTGTCTCTGTGGTCTTGTCAATCCACCTGTAGTGGGGCAGTTCTCTGAGAAAAAGAAGGTGGCCACAAGAGGAAAGAAGCAGCCAAGCAAGTGTGCCACGTAGACTGAGCTGTTTGAGTTTGCATCCTTATTTGCTTAGAGTGAGGTTGGAACTAGCTAGTCTGTTGTTCTCCAGCACGGCAACTCAGTGCTGCCCTTCCCTGCCTAAAGGGTTGGGGATTATGGCTGAATGTACCGGCCTGCCCTTCCTCAGGCTTGTAGCTTAGGAGCAGTCACAAGGTCTAGGAACCTCTTTAGAAGTGACTCAAATGTTGCATTTTGAACTGTGCTTTTTCCATATGTTTGACATAGGAATTTATCATGCTGTTGTTTTAGATAACAGAACCACATAGTCAAACTCAATTTAATCTTTTAAAAAAACAAACCAAAAAGCACTCCTATGCTTTGGAGTGCCAGTATCCTTGACCTGATAAATAACTGGCAACATGAGCAAGGCTGGAATTGCTTACACACCAAAATATTGAAACCCTAGAAGTGAGGAGCACTTTCTCATCCTTTGCAAATGAGATGACTGAAGTTGTCAGGACTATCTCTGAGTTAATGAGACTGTCTGAGCTGGGGGAGTAGTGCAGTCTTTTTTTTTAAGTACTTTTTTTTCCTTAATTGTTTTTTTCCCTAGCTTATACTGGGGAACTGCTTTGCATTATCAACACCTCTTGCAGTGCTATTGTCAGAGAGCAGTTGCTGATGCAGGATAGGTCTGCCTTAAAACTGTGGCTCCTCAAAGCAGCTGTTTGAAAGAAACCATATCAGAAAGGAGGTTCGCTATTAAGTTGAGATGTGTTTGTTGGTTGGAACCACTTTAATGCAACTCTGTGTTCCTGTTGTACCAGTGTAATGGCAGAGCGAAAGGTTGATGGTAGTTTTGGGGAATCTCCACTGATGCAAGAGAAGTTTGGCCTGGAGTTTGTTCTTCGTGGGAGTAGTAGAAGGCAGCAGTGCTACTTCAGTAGGGCTGTGGCTTCACGTGAGGTCTTTGAATGAGTTCAGATCCTACTTGCAAGGTGGTTTGCTTGTAATGAAGCCTGTGAACAGACCCAGACTCCTTAGTCCAAAAGCTGTTTTAGGACCATCCTAGATAACAAGCAGTCCTCGAGACATGAGGCAGAAGAGCTCATGTTATGTTAGCATAGACTCATCCACATGACAAGCAGTTCTTCTATTTGATTTCTTATTGGGAGGGAGGTGGTTTTGCTAAAAAAGTAGTATGTAGATTGTAGTAGTAGTAGTAAATTGACTTTTAGGAGATGTTTGTACTTGCATTTTGCTGTTAGACATAGGACTGCTCCAACACTGAGCTTGAATTAACATCCTTCTCGGGTGAATGGATTATCTTCCTGCCTTATGCCATGAGATTTATGCCACCTCTCCTTGCACTCTGCAAAGACTGTCACTTTGTGACTAACCTGGTAGCTCTTTGGAATGCACACAGATTCTTGCTTGAGACCTTAAGGGGAATTTGGAATAGGAAATACAGAGCTAAGAAGGATGGCTTATGTGATTGTTAAAGACTTATTTTTTCCTCTTCAACTATTAATATTATTTAATTCCCAGTTCTTAATTGTTGCTTTTGAACCTGGTTGCATCTTTACTTTTTGCCTGTTTTAAGAATGTTGCATTGCTCTTGTTCTTTTGATAATCTTGTCAAGCCTTGTTAATTTAGGGCAGATACTCAAATGTTCTGCTGCTGTTGCAGCTGAATTGTAAATGGTTTAGCATGTGTGAGGTCAAACAGCTCCTTAAAGATTAGAGGGAGTTAGCATCAACTCAAACATTTAAAAAAATTAAAAAGGTTATTTGATTTGCACTGATAGAGGAATGTTCCACCTCAAAGTCCACTTGCTCACCTAGGCTTGCTTTAGTGCAAGGATGTACTAAATGTTTGTGTTAGTTTCAATAGAGCTTAATGCCTCTAAACTTTTCTTCGTGCAGGCAGATCCGCGGTTTGTTTGGAATGGGCATCTTCTGAGAGAATTTGCTGCTCAACCTGAGGTAAGCTCTGTGCGAAGATGATATTGATACACAGTGGATGCAGTTGGTACCAAATGCATACAGCACTCTCCTGTAATTCTCTTTCATGCCAGATTACCTGAAATAACTTGGTTATTTGTCTTCAGATTAGTGAAAACACTGTGTGTAAATGAAAACTGTTTACCATGACAGCCTGTAACTTTCTAACATACCCCTAAACACCAGTGCCCTCAGCAGTGCATAGCAAAGCTGTCCCTTTGCAGGTGCCTGCATCTCTGAAGGTACTCTGCTAATTTTATTTATCCAGGTGAATGGTGCACAGTTTCTATTCCTGGCTCGGTGATCTGAGCAGAGGTAGTGCTTTGGATAGCACTGTTCCAGAATGCTGGGCTGTACTGTGTTTCCTCTGAACAATGGTGGTGTGCATTAACAAAGGGCTGCTATGCAGGTCTCACAGGGAGGGGAAAGCCTGGGACTGGCTGCTCAGTACGTGGTTTGGATGGTGCTGCCCAAACCATGCTGGGAGATAGATCAAGTGTGGGTAATGGAAAGGGTAGTATGAGGCAAAAGATGGAGGCTGAAAAGAGAGGTAACTGGTATATGGTGGAAAATCTGACCTGATACTGACTAAAGGCAGCCTCCTGTAGCAACAGCTGTAGATGACCAGATTTGGAATCTGTAACTGCTGATATTGGGAAAACTTGAAGCTCTCCTAGAAGACCAAGTTGTTCAGGTGTGGCAGGTTGGTAGAAACTGTAGAACAAGCATTTCGAAGGTTTTTCACAGAGAATTCTTCCTAGTGAAGACTTACATTGCTAACTGCTGTTCAGCTTCCCATACTACCGAGATGACACAGCTAAGCCATACCAAAAGGCTTTCAGTGTGTACTGCTTTATATCTAGTATATTCATAGAAAAATAAATACCTTGGCTAGGATAAAGCAGCCTGTCTTGCCAGGGTCACTTAAACTGAATTTCACTGCTTCCCTTTGCTCCCTTCCCTTTCCCCGTAGGGTTATATGTGCTACTCTGGCTTTGTTGTGAAGCTTTTTCTCTCGAAGAGAATTACTGCATCTTAAAGAAGGATAACAAATACATAAAGCTGTCAACTCGCAGACAAACCATAATTAGGTTATGTATCACTTTGGCTACAAGTGTCTAATATTTTAACTGTTCTGTGTTCTTGTTTCAGATCCATAGGTTTGCTACACCAGTGATGCATGGATGTATCCTTTTGTGTCAAAAAACTTGGTGCTGAACTTGTTAGTCTAAGGCAAACAGCTTGCTGGTGAGAGTAAGCTATATTTTTGTAGAGCTTCTAGAGCGGGTCCAGCATAGAGTAACCAAGATGATGAAGGGACTGGAGCATCCTTCTTATGAGGAAAGACTAAGCAAGCTGGGCCTGTTTAGCTTGGAGAAGACTGGGGGCAGATCTGATCGATGTGTGTAAGTACCTAAAGGGGGAATGTAGGGAGGAAGGGGCCAAACTCTTCTCGGTGGTGGCCAGGACAAGGGGCAGTGGATACAAGTTGAAACATAGGAAGCTCCATCTCAATGTGAGGAAGAACTTCTTTCCTGTGAGGGTGGTGGAGCCCTGGAACAGGCTGCCCAGGGAGGCTCTGGAGTCTCCTACTCTGGAGGTCTTCCAAACCTGCCTGGCTGCCACCCTGTGCCACATGCTCTGGGTGTCCCTGCTGGAGCAGGGTGGTTGGACTGGACGATGTCTTGAGGTCCCTTCCTCAATTGAGTTTGGAGTGTAAAGAGGGGTGGCTCAGAGCGGGCAGAGCAGCCCATGTGGCACCGCTCTTGGCCACTCCATCCCAAAGGCTGCAGCTCGGGTGTGATCAGGGCATAGTGTGCGTGCTCAACCATTTCTTCTCATGGGGCTGTTGTCGCTGGAAAACTCCAGCCTTTCCTGTGACTTTGTGTAATGGAAACTGCAGTGGGAGTAGGTGGAGAGACAAGGAAGGATTGGGGAAGAGGTACCTGTCAAAACACCCTCATCCTTATCCTGCCTCTGCAAGTCTTGCAGGGGAAAGGCTGGGTGGTTGCAATTAACACTTTCCTCTGACCTAATTTCACTTCATAAATAGTTAGTGTGAGTAATGTATGCATTGCTATAATTTAAATACTAACCAAGTGCCTCAGATAACGTATTCCTGAGAAGAGTCAGAGACTGGATTTCTAGTGATGCATTAGGAGATACTACTACCTCAGCAGTAGTGCCACAAGTAGTTGTTTCGGTATAAACCTAAATATATTTTTGTTCAGCTACCTTGGCTAGAGTCTGAATCCTTAGGTGCTGTGGATTTTTTTGTTTGTTTTGTTTTCCCCCTCTGCAAGTATTCCCTTGCCGCCTTGAAAAGTCAAATGCTTAAGAGGAGGGAGGAATTAATATTTGCATGATTTGGAGCTTATTTTTGGTAGCTTTTTTTCGACCGTTATTCTTCCTCAGTCTGGTGGGCTTGAAATTCTAGTGAATTATTCCAAAAGGAAGATCCTTTTCCTTTCTGCCTTCACCCAGTAGTAAAGTAAGGAATGTTGTCTTGCTACATGGTATCTTCCTAAGTATTCTGCAGGAAACTGCTATGAGACTGTAATTTGGAGAAAATATAAAACATGCCACGTAAAGAAACGTAAAGAAAATACGTTTTCTTTGCTTTGTCCGGTCATAGGACAATGTGTGTCTCAACCTGCTGCAGAAGAGAGTGCAGGGTGCCAGTCCTGCAGCTTGCTAAATTACTCGTGTCTGTCTTGTGCTTATGTAAAAATTGTGGGTTTAGGCTGTTGGGGACAAAGGATGGAAGCATATGAATCCACTTGAAATCATTCTTAATGATTTCCTGTTTAAGACTTTTTTTTTAAGCTGGCAAGAGCAAAGTTTAAAAAGTGAAAATGTTTGTTAATGACTTCTGCTTGCTTGTTGATTGATCTTGGCCCTAGGGAAGGGACTGACATTCTGGATATCAGGTAACTTCGAAATCTGTGGAGGCTGCATGCACATATAGAACCTCATCTGCAGAAATTGGGAATTCCTTTTAGGAGCGTATGAGAGGTTTGTGTTTTGAGATGAGCAAGTAATAGGCCTTGAGGAAGCAAGGAAGGTATGCAGAAGAGGTCCAGAAGCAGCTTCAAGCATGTCCTTGCCCTCAGGGTAAGGGTTTGAAACCCAGCCTGTGTTACTACTAGTCCTGGAATGTATAAATGTGATGTATCTTGTGCTTAAGAGCAAAGCTTTAACAACATGAGAGATTCCCTCTTGTTCAAGTCTAAAGAGGGGAGAAAAAATTCCTTCTTTGGCGAGGGGAAAACACTGCGGAGGCAAGAATTCATTAAGGTAGTTTAATTAAAGTTATGCATGAGACTGGATGTATGGAATGTGGTAATTTGGCTCTTTGACCTTTTCTACCTCTTTGTTTATATTTATTAAAAAACACTAAATTTATTTTTTTTCTTAACACATTATTCATCAGTCATCACTATGCACTCTTGTTCTATTAATGGAAAGTGTTTCGACTGGCTGCTTGTTTCCAGAAGAAGCTGTTTCAGGGCTGGTGTACGTTACTATGTTAGAGGTAAGAAGAGCAAAGTGATTTAAAAATAATGCAAATTCCACCTGTTTATGTGGCTTCTCTTTAAGAGAGGTTACTGGTATAATGATTTCAAAAGAAACTACTTGCAGCAGTAGTCTTTATTTTGTATAGTATGTCAAGAAGTCTTTATTTTGAAGAAAATACTAGGAACTGTTGCTACTGAAATGTGGCTACTTCAGTGTCAAAATACTCATTCTATTTTGCATTGAAGCCACTCAATTTCTAGGACTGCAATTATCAGTTTTCTTAAATTTATGGCTTTTTGATGTGCAAGCCTGCTTCAGCAAAACCAATTTAGTGTGGCTCATGATCAAATTGGTGCTAGTTTACTATCTTCTGATAGCTCCATGGTATTTTCTTGCTTTAGCCGAATACTTGCTAGGGAGGGCTAGGAAGCATTTCCTGACCTCCTGTTGTTCTGCAGCCACTCTGTGAGCTGGGTAGTGACAGGGCTTTTTTTCTCTTCCTCTTTTATCTACGTAGGTATTGATTCAGAAGGACATGCAGCTAACTTTGTGGAAACAGAACAAATAGTGCATTACAAGGGGAGCAAAGCGTCATTTGTTCAGGTAAGATTCATGTACTGAACTGCAAGATGGCATAAGCTTTTTATTTTTTTCATTTTTGCATGGTTCGTTGGCCAACTTTCTTCTTGCTGGGCTGAGTTAGTCCTCTTGAGGTATATTCAAGGGAGGATACCAACTAAATGAGGTTGTTTTATTTTTAATGGGCGATTGCTGTTTGTGGGACTTGTGTTTAAACTGTTTCCATTCTCTTGCAGACCCGTGGATCAATTCCTTTTTTCTGGTCTCAAAGGCCAAACCTCAAGTACAAACCAAAGCCACAGATCAGCAAGTCTGTAAATCATGTATGTGACTTTTCACTGCATTTTGGGGACTTAATATATGCATGGGCTCACATGGATGTGAAGGGGTGACAGTGTGTGATCAGAAGAATAAAAGTTAGCAGTACTAAATAGTTTTGTTACTGTTGCTTAATAATAGGAAACCTTTGTATCCCTTGACTTGAGCTCATGTTCTGAGAAGAATACGAGTGTGGATGGGTTTTCTGGTTCTTGTTTAATAGTCTTTGTAGCTCCCTCATATTCAGTATCTGCAGATTGCTTAAGCAGAACTGAGTGGACTTGGGGATAGAAAGTAAAAATGTATTAGCACAGCAGAAACAATAACTACTTTTTCTAGAAAAGTGCCTGTGCTGTTTCATCAAAAGGGGTCATTACAGAGATCTCTTTTAAAATAGCAGGTCTTAATAGTACAGCAGTAGCATACATGTGTCAACACCTCTTTCTTTATTCTAGATGGATGGTTTCCAAAGACATTTTGACTCGCAAATAATCAGTTATGGGAAACAAGTGATTGTTAATTTGGTAAGATTTCATACATATTTGTTGAGAGCTGTTTTTTTAAGCATGCTGGCAGGTAATGCCATCCATTCTTTTTCTCTTGCAGGTGAACCAGAAGGGTTCAGAGAAGCCTCTTGAGCAAACATTTGCAAAAATGGTGAACAGCATGGCAAATGGCATGGTCAGGTGTGTGTGAAAGGCACCACATTCCTGTGGGGAAAAGGAGCCTGTGCCAGAGACCCACAGAAGCTGCTTGCAGTGCTTTAGGCCTTGAACAAATGCAGGATTTGTTTCCGAACTTCGTTTTTAACGAAGTAACCTGCATGTGACCAATACTTCTTCCTCAGTGTTTCTATCCTAAATGGAAGACTGTGGAAAAGAATCTGGGGCAAAGAAGAGATGGGCAGAATAAAGAAGGGATGTCAAGGGTCCTGGTGATGCCATGTAGCAATAGTAGGATGCTGTGAAAGACATCACTGTATTTTGTATTGTATTTGTATTTTGGGATGAGCAATTGGGCCCCTTTGGACTACCTTTTGGCAGAAGGTGTATGTTCCTTGACTTTATTAAGAGAGTGCTAAAACTGGGCCAAGAGAGCATATGCTCAAGAGGGAATACACTTAAGAGAAATTCCATCTTTTCATGGGAATCTTGAGTGTGGTACACAATTTACAACCAGCTTGTTTTGTCTGACTCCCATGGGGATGCTTAAATTCCCACAGATCCATAGCTGTTTGTCTTTTCCTTGAGTTTGTTGTGTGATGCTGTTACTGAACTGATGTCTGAGGACAAAATCCTACCTTTAAGCGTGTGGGATGTGTGGTTGGTTGCTTAAATATATGCTCACCTCTAAGGAGAGTTCTTTTACCACCCTCATCTCTAGGCTGGTGTTGAGATCTTAAAGATGTGTAGAGCCTGTGGGTGTCTGTGCATCTCTGACACTGCTATAAAGCCTTCTAGTGGAAACAGATATAAAAATTCTCTTAGGTTGTGGAGTTATTTATAAATAACACTTGCTGCTCTGTATATGTTAAAGTGGGACTGACACATTTGTTAATACTACACAAGTCCTTTTTTTGAGGGAGGAGGGGGATGATGGGAGAGGTAGGGATGTATGTGCATTTTGATGGCATTTACCTGCCGGGCCAAATAACTTACTTGAGTCTTCAATGCATATTTTACCACCTCTCCTTTGCCAAGCTTGCAAGACTATTTGTATAATGATAACACTGGGGTGATAAATACTTCAGGAACTTCATTTGCTGTGAATTGCTGAGCATGCAAAGCTGTATCAGCCACCCTTTGCCTAGAGCCATTTTGATCAGAAATGAACTGGCTGTTACAATCCTGTTCCCTGTCGGTAGCTGTAGGATTTTCTTAGAGCGCAGTAGGTCAGGCATTCAAACTGAGCTTGTCCCAAGGCTCTGCAGAGCAGTCAAACAGGGTTAGGCTGCCTGCCAGCGAAGCATGTGGCATGCTAACAGGGAGTATCTTTTGAAAGAGAACTGACAAGCCCAGGTTGTGGCCCCTCTGAGGAGGAAAGCATGGAGAAATCCTGGGGAAAAAGCAGGGATGAAACTGGACGGGGGGGCTTCTTTGTTAACCCCCCTCATTGCTCTTCCCTGGGGATTTGTGCTCACACGTGCCTGCACGCGTGCGCGCTCTCTCTCTCTCTCTGTGTGTGTGTGTGTGTGTTTGGTTTCTTGATTTTTGAGACCTTCATTGAAATATGTCTGTAACTTAAAAAATGATCCTCTCAATAGGTATATAGCATTTGACTTCCATAAAGAGTGCAGTCGAATGAGGTGGGATCGACTTCAGATTTTGATGGATCAATTGGCAGAGCAGCAAGATGAATTTAGGTAAGATGGCTGTTACTCAGTAGGTTTCAAGCAGCTCTGAACCACTAAAGTGAGACTACTTATTGATCCGTGTTTGACTCAAGAACTATTTTTGTGTCTTTTGGTGAAAACTTAGATGAAAATTTCAGATGTTGGCCCACTTGCTTCATCAGCTTCATGCCTGTTTAGGTGATAGTTTTCATCCAAGAGAAATTCCCCACATTAGTGGCAGTAAACTATCCTGCAGTGTGGTGCCAAGCACTTAGGTTTGTAATGCTCACTTGGTTGTACTGTTAAACCATAGCACTAGCAGTAATTGTTAGTCCTTGCTAGCATAAGTAATCCATGAAGAAACAAACTCTCATGTTTATTTTTATTTATATAGAAGTGGACTAAATGTCCACGTTGTTGACGTTTTTGCTCAGTTCTATGAGCTGTTTTAAGCACTTCTTGGCCTCTGCTACGTGCAAATAGTGCATGCGGTCTCCCTCCACCATCAGAAGCAGCCCCAAAACATCCCGAAAGTGGAAGGATAAACTGACTTGTGAGCATTTCAAAGGAGATGTAAATACTTAAGTTTCCTATATGGCAAGGATCCTTTGTTTTTGAAATGATTGCTGAGAATCACTTGTTCACTGCCATTATAATCTTACAACAGAACTAAGTTTTCTTGA
>JAVCKT010022197.1:0-16843 GCA_032273925.1 Rhynchotus rufescens
TCCTTATTTTTTTCCTTTCTTTTTTTTTCTTTTGGTATTAATTTCTTTTTATTACATATATAAATCCCATACTAAAAAAAAAATCCACGAATTAGCTTGTGTTCACAAACCTATAGTTGATTCTATAGCTCACCTAGCTTAGTATCATATGAAGGAAATTATTAAAGAAAAACATATACATTGTTGAATTTTATGCTTTTGAACTGTGAGGGACATGAACAAGGGAAAAAGCTTTTTTAAAAAGAAAAGTGCTCTCACAACATGGCAGTGGACAATTCAGCTTCAAGAAACCCTTGACATAGTAGGAGACAACCAGTGAAGCTACCTAGTGCAAACAGCAAATCTGCCATCAGAGAAGCCTGTTTTGAAGTCTTTCTTGCTCATTACGGCTGTGTCTTACCAATGTTGAAAATACTACTCTGCTGTAGTCAAAACTGAGGCTGGCTTTTTCCTTTTCAGCAATGGTATACTAAAACTGAGGTTAATTTCTGCAATAACAAACAGCAAACTTCCATGAATATTATTTTCACATGTCAGTGTGAAAATAAACTTGATTTTAGGTCAGTATCTTCTGTCTTTTAATGAGTTGGTTGATACATTTTCTCTAGAGAATATGTGGTAGATTTAACAGTAGATTCCATTTCAAGATTTCCTGCACATTGACTACTAAAAGCACGTGAATACTTGAAATAAAAAAAAGGGCCAAAGATGGGCATTAATTCCTACAATAATTTGCATAGGCATGGTTTTAATATAATTGGAGAGGTAAGTATTTTTAATTCAAGTAAACAATGAGAGAAAAAGGTGTTTAAACATGTCCCATTGAATGAATTGGAGTGTAAAGTCTCTCATTTATTTGGATTTCTTTTTTATATAGATAGATACAAATATACATATACATTTGTGCATATACATATGGACACACATATATGTGTATACTCACATACTTAGAATTACTAAATTTTCATGATAGAATAGTTTATTAGAGGATTAAGATAAACCTTTTGCCTATGATATACATACAATCTTAAATTCCACAGTTCATAGAAACTTGTTTTAGGACCGTGCAGCTCTGAAGAAGATTGTATAATTCAACTTAAAAATATTTCTAGTGACCACAAAAACTCAGAAAATTTCAAATAATTTCTGATGATAAATTCCAAAATGTACATTTTCAGGAAAGAAGGTTTTTAGCCTCTGTGTAAATTGGCATCTCTGCTTCCATGCATACTTGCAGAGTGTGTATGTTCTCCTTAACATTTGCATACCATTGTCATGTAGAAAGCTGGAAAGAGAGGGCTTTCTTGGTAGGTGTCTTCTAAGAAGTCTGAGTGGATTCCAAGTTCATTGCTAATTTCTCTTGCCAAAATCCTCAGCACAACTGTTTGGGACTAAACAGTTAGAAAGAGAAGTGTGGAGTTAGTATGCAGCACTGGACACATTCCCTTTTATATCCACATTAGAGGGACTGCAGCAGAGGGACTTCTTAATCATAGATCTATTAACATATTGTCCTTTTTAACAGAGAAGATTCAACAAGAGTTGGGTTATTTTCTTTTAGCTGTGGAGGTTTTTGTCCTGAAGCTGCTTTGCTGGTAAGGTTTCCCCTCTTCACTCCACATGTGAGACTGGCAATCAGCAGTACACCCTGAGGACAGCACTCTTGTCTCCTGCACATTCTTTGGGAGCAGCAGCTGTGCCCTGGTAGCAATTGCCAGTGCTGCTCTGCAGCTCTCGTTTTGACCTTCCTTCTTCACATCACCTGACTGCTCTTTTGTGACTTTCATAACTTCTTCCCCCTCAGCTGTTCTTAAAACTCTTTTCTGTTTTGGACTGGTGTGTAATAATAATGTTTTAAACTTCTGACATCTTCCATTTGAGGATGTGTATATGTATTGCTGTTTAAATGTGGGTTACTGTGTGTGTTACCTGCTAAAAATATTCTCACAACTGAAGTCCCACCTGTGGCATTTGGATTGCTTTCTCACTGTTTGAATTCTTTGCATTTCTTTACACAAATATTTGGATGATGTGAACATAGCTGAACACAGAAGGACACTTACAGGTCGTGTGTACCTGAAACGTATCTTTTAGAATGGTGCCATTAAGACTGAGTGTTAACAGTAGTCTTATTGTCTTATTAAAGAACATTTAAGTATTTGAGTTTAGCTGCCATAGAGCTTACATCATTCTACAGTAGCTGCAGGTTGTGATGATGTGAGATGCAGGCTTTCTATGTTTCCATATAGCTCACATAACATACCTGTCATGTAAATAGGATGTGAAACTGATGGAAATATGTTGCTCCTTTCACTCTGGTTACCATTGACATTACTGATATAATATGCAGTATTTTCAAGGTGCATTTTAGAGTATTACAAAGTCTTTTTGTGCATGCAATGTTGCTTATAGATGACCTGTTTTTCTTTAGACAATGGCCAAGGTTATAACGACGGTACTGAAATTTCCAGCTGATCAGACTCAGAAGATATTAGAACGAGAAGATGCTCGGCCACTGGTATGTTGTATAAGTAAACTTACTTTATGCAAAACATTAGGTTGCGATAATAAGATATTAGAAACTTTAAGTCTCTCTCTCCCCATTTCCTCCTTCAAGGAAACTCCTTTTCTCCTTCCTTCCCTCTTCTTCAAGGGAATATCAAATTCCTGCAGTAGTTTTGAGTTTATAGTAAAAAATAGAGGAAAAAACAAATTCTTAACTATTTCTTATCACTGTTTAAGCTATATGTGTGGCAGCTGTAGATAAAATAGAAAAAAAAGCAATCACAGATAATATTGCTATCATTCTGCGGCTAAATCTTCTAACCAAAAATGTCATCTGACATGAAATTCTTGTCTTTAAGTTCAGAAGTTTTTGTAGAGATATACCATTTTTTTCCTCAAACACATATTGGGAGAGATTTTTCAGATATGGGGGAAAAAAAATGAAGAAAAAAGTACAAGATCCATTTTGTTTGCAGACTGAAAGACTGATTAGTTGATTCCCCTAGGATATATGCAGCTGAAGAGGGGTGGATAGTGACTATCCTGACAAGCTGATTATTTTCAGAGGCCTTCTTATTTTTTGTAGCGAAAAAACCTTAAAAATATGTCGTCTTCTCCCCGGGTAAAAAGTGGTCAAAAATAAGTAGCATTCCACAGAAAACCTTCTTCCAACATCACCTTGCCCACTTGTGGGGAGTGACGAAGATGAGTCTGCACAGATATATGCACTACAGGGTAGAATTGATGGAGCACAGAAGAGAAAATGATATTTTAATTGACCCTACATAATTAAAGGTTGCCCAGCTCTCTCACATTTTGTGAAGGATAAAATGGAACTGTATTGGCATCATTACGGCTGCTTTGCAATGTAATAGATTTCATTTATTTATTTTTCTCATTCTCACCAATTTAAAAAGTTTTCCGTCAGGTACTTGATATTTACAAGGAAGACGAATTGGAATTTGAGGAGCAAACCACAAAGAAAGATACATGAACATAAGCACTTCTAGTATTACTGTCAGTATTTTATCAGTAGTCTAAGCATTTTTGTTAAGATAATAGCTGCAGCAGCTTTCTGTTCATTATCCCTGAAATCAACATTGCAGTCTATCTTTGTGTGGATCAGTTTAGCAAAATTAGTAACTAAATTGAGAAGAGTTTTAATCTATTTATCTCAATGGCCTTTTGGATATTTTTGTCTCTTTCAGAAACAAAGGAAAATTTTAAGCATTTTTACACTTCAGTTGAAGTAGTTACGTTAATATAAGTACTATTGGTCCCTTGAAACAAATTTAAAAACATTACATTGTTTCATCTGCTTCAGATATCAAACATAAGGAAAGTGTCTGACATTTCAACACTTTCCCACGCACTTGGTATGTAGGTTTGAAGTGTTTTGCAATCTTAGATATTTAATATAATTTTAAAATTATACATATAAATAATGTCATAAATGTCACTAATAGTGTAACTTCAGGAAATGCAATGCCACTTCACCCCAACACAGTTTTTTTTCTTTTTCTCTCAATTACTGAAGCTGAATGCTTCCTTCTGAATAAAAATGAGGTTAAAGGGACAGACCATACTTTGCAATCCCTTCATCTTTCTGATATCTGAAACCTGCTCTTCCTAAAACAAATACTTGCAGTCTCTGCTACTAAAGAAAATTTTACCTTGCAAATCACCCAACCAAGTTTTGGGATTTGATTCTGGAGAGAAAATACAGTAAAAATATTTTGTTGGCTGCAAGTGTTTGGATAGTTAAGAATATCATAATTCATAGAGCTTTGTGTCCTGCTCAAGAACTTCTTGGGTTTCACCTAGCAGTCTTTCCTTGGCTCACATTGAGCCCTAATGATTTTTCTGCTTTCCAAAGTCATGTAAAAAGAGAAATTGGATATATAATAGAAAGTCAAATGTTAGGACAAATTATGCAAATTACTATTGGAGGTTATAGTCATTTATTTCTTCACTTTCAACATTGTTCAGTTTGTTTACTGAAGCACAAATTGGTATTTCTGGTTAGACTTTTTAAAGTCTGTTTCGGTGACTAAAAAGAGTCTGTGTGGGCGTCTTTATAAACGTATTACTCTGTCAAGTGCTTTTTCTTTCCACTGACATTTATTAACATGATCATAATGTTCTTTCCCACTTAACAATTACAAAATGCTGTTGGTATTTGAAAATACCCAACATTTAGATCTCAGGAGCAATCAAGTGCCCTGCTGCAACTCAATGTGCTTTGTTAACATAAATGTTTCTGCTATTAATCTGTTGCCAAGATGTCTGTATCCGATTTCAGTAAGTGAATTGTCAATGCAGTTTGCTACTGAAAAGGAATAGAAATGCCTATTTCTAATAAAGGGTATTTGCCAGTAATTATTTACCCTTTTAGTAACTGAGTCTTTCTCGTTTTAAACAGTGTGCATATATTTAAGAGGTTTCCATTGAAAACTTTAAAGAAATTCGTAGGGCAATAAATACAAGCCACCTCAATGTATCTCCTCCACTAACCAAGTTTTTAGTGTGTTAAGTGTGTAGTTAATGTGATCTGACAGCAGCAATCTCATCTGTTAGCAGTAGATGTCCACAGAGTTCTTATGTAAGCTGTTAACAAAGTAGTGCAATAAGCTGTTTTCTTCCTGGCTTTGTAGTTTGCCTCACCTCGCAGTGGTATCTTCTGAGTATGCCATCAGTCTGTGCTTAGTTAGCATGTGGGTGAGTGAAGCCTAATACATCCTTGTTTCATTTCAAGATCAAACCTAGAGCATGAGATTAATCATTCCTCTGTGTTTTTCTTTCATGCCTTATTGTGTTTCTTAACTTTCAAATATTTTTGTTCCATACGATAAACACCCTTCAACTCTTAATCATGAACTGCTTTATGAAGTTAAGTTTGAAAATGTTGATTCCAAATCAACCTTTTTGAGATGCAAGTGTAATTTGAAATATTCTGTGAGGGTAACAGAAATCTTAGTTGTAGAAAAAGCAAGCAAAACTAAAATTTAAATTAAAAAAATTGCACTATTAATGTTTGTCGTAATTGGCCTGGCTTTGTTCTGTTTCCATCTCCCTCCCTCCAGTGGGAGAAAACAATTTGGGGAGTTTTGTGCTTTCAGTTTATGGCATCACCTGAAGGAACTTGTTGTTTTCGTTATGAGTCCGCAGCTGTAGTGTCACAGAGGAAAAACAACTGATTTGACCTAAAGATAAAGGTTGCATCAGGCCAGTCGGGCTAAACGAGCAACGCAAAGGCAGTAGAGTTGAGAGAGGAGCAGGATATTAAATTGTGCAGGTAAACCTTTGTGCGTTGCCTCATCTCAAAGAGTTTATGGTTGGACTCGATCTTGAAGGTCTTTTCCAACCATTATGATTCTATGTGGCTCTCAGCCAAGTAGTCTTAGTGATGCATGATATTTAATAAGCCCTCCAGACAAATTCTGTAGGGTTTACTCAGCCCAATTTTTCTCCTTGGCAAACGAAAAGCTTTGCAGAGCTGCAGGCGATTGATTTGGTGCATCTGAAGCAATTGCCACAAGGCAGCCGAGCTCCAGGGGCCGGCTCTGTGCGTGTCCCTGGCCTGCACCATCTCAGTAGCGACGTGGATTAACCCCAGGCTGCTTCCACCACCAGTTACCATGAGGCCCTCGACAGGCTGCCTTCCCCTCCTGCACTCACGTGAATAGAGCCTTCAATATATCACAGGAGTGCAGAAAATATCTATTTGTTTTGGCTAACGTGCAGGATTTCCCCTTTAATGTTGCAATCTTATCAATATTTTTGTTTAAGATAGCCAATTAACTTTATTGCACTTAAAGTGCAGTAATACTTGGACCCTTTGCCCCAGCCATGATCACTTCTACAAAACCAAAATCAAACTTCTACAAAATCAAACATTTTTTTCTAGCACTTTGTTGAGAATAAATCAATTGTTAGTATTTAGAGGACAAGAGTATTTATAACATTATTGCAGAAAGAATATTTCAAATTTAAGTTGTTGTCGTATTGTCTGTAATGCTGACATAAAAAGTTCATATATTCTCAGCCCTTTTTGAAGGATACCATACAAGGACTTGATTTTTGACCTTGTTGTCAGCAATTGCTGTAGTAGCTTCATAACTTAAGCTACTGTGTAAGGAAAATGTTCAAGTCAGATTGTAGATTGGCAGATTATCACAAATATTCTTGAGGTTTATGCCAGTGGATAGCCAACGAATGAAAGATCAGTCCATGTCTATTAATTTTTAAGATATAGACCTGTTAAATATTTCTAAAGTGTAGACCTCAGAAATTCAGGTGATGCTAACTTCACTCGTTTGTTATTGGTTATGCTTCTTTTTTTCTTTTTTAATCTCTGTTCCTCAACTGTTTTGAAAATACTGGAATTGCTTCATGAAATTATGTGATGAATTGCGATTCATCAAAACTGATGAATAATTTTTTAATTTGGCCTTCCTGAAATTACTCCATCCCCTGTTGCTACCAGTAAACAAATATAGTTAATTATTTAAATATTGGGCATGTATAAGTTACTCTCTTCACAGTGCAAGCTTCACTCATTTGCTTTACCCTTTCATTCTTGTAGTCCTGGCTGCGCCCATCGTGAAGAAACAGTGAGGATAACGTCTTATGACAGTGCTGCTCAGAAGTGTGTCCCCACCTCTGTTGTTGTTCCTTGAGAATGGGCAAGGAGAAAAGCTGTTCTTCACGTTTGCAGCAGCAAGAACCAAAACTCAGCACCACCTTTGGGCCGTGAATATAGTTAACAATTGCCTTGACGAGAAACGCTAATCAGGGGTTGTCTGGTGATGAGGCTTCTTCCTCTTCTCTTGAATATTGTCTTCTATTTTGTGTTAAAGGTTATTTTTGTAAAGGAGAGAAAAGACTTCATCCTAGGAAGGAATTGCCCACTACTGTGTCTCTATATAAAGTTTCACTGGGTGTTTTTAAAGAGTTGAACTAAATGGTTGGTCTCTTCTATTTATTTTTTTATTTTTGAATGAATTGTGCAATACATTTTGGATGGGTAGCAGTTGGGGTGATTTTCCTGATGAACTAGGCACTTGTTCGACTACTCTTTCCCGATTTGATCTTTGATTGTTTGCTAAAGGTCACTTCTAAATGCTTTTGCCTACAATAAATCCAAATTGCAGTACCTCATTTGTTTACTCTTAGCTTTTGTACCTATATTTTCTGGAGAAAAAAATACATTACTGTAAATTGTAAATAGTTAATACATAACTGTATCATATGCTGATCTGTGACTGTTGACAGCACTAATCTGACAGAAGCTGAGATAAAATAAAGTTTATTTACTGTATAATTTTGGAACATTTTGTGGAAAGATTTTTCTTTTGGAATGATCACCAGTTTTGCTCCTACTTTTGGGCAAGACGTCGCTCTCTAAGATGTTTCCTGATTGGAAAACCCTGTTACGTGAATAGTTACTCAAGTACTTTGGGCAAAACTCCGATTTTCACACTCTGTAGGACAGATATATGATGAACTAAACTGACCTGAGAATGTAGCAGGTAAAGATGGTTGCTTTGTGATAGTTTTAGAATTCTGATTTTATTTAGTAATTTATATTCGATGTATTATTATATATAATATTATATGTATTTGTTATATTTATTTATTTAAAATAATGCCTGTCTAACCATTTCAGCATAGAATTTCTGAATCCCTATCCACGGATGGAGAAGTTTAACATATTCTGCCATTACTTTGATACTTGTCACATGAGTCACTGTCACCTGTGCAGTTTGTGCCTGTTTGACTGCCAAGATCGTTCAAGGTGCTGGATCTTTCCTGGATGTTAGTTTTTAGCAAGCATTTCTAGGAGCAGCAAAACCGTCTTGTCATCTGCAAGAAAGGAAATGAGGAACCCGAGTTTATTGTCATCGTTTTCACAAAACCAGAAAAGTGGGAGGTTTTGTGGGGTCCAGTATCTCTGGCGGCCACCAGCTGTCTAGAAAACATGTCTGGTTTTAAGCTGTTGAATGGAGTCTGAAGGGACCAATTTGATATTTAGAGGCCCAGAGATTCTTTTTCTTTTACATTCTGCTTTGTCGCTGGCAAAAACTCTGATTTTTCATGCTGGTTCGTAGCATAGTTTTTTTTTTTTTTTGAGCTTTCCCTTTTATCAAATACAAGAAGAATGAAATCAAAATTGCTTGTTTTTCTAACAGTTCCAATTATAAAAGCCTCTCTTGCTTTCTGTTCGTGTTGCATATTGGACCCTCAGCCTCTGGAGTATTGCCTGACGTGTACCAGCAGGCTTGAACAGGCTTCACACGGGCGCTTTGGGATCTGGAAGAGGCACATTTCCATCCTTCCTGGCCGAGGATTTGGGGAGTCACGCTATTGCTATCACTACTGCAATCTAAAATGTGTATTTTGAGTTTTAGGCTTCCATATAAGGTATACATCTTCTTATGCTTCAGGAAATTAAAGGCAGCAATCTGTTTCTCTCACAGTAAAGTTTATCATCACTTGTATTTTTTGGTTCTTTTCTTGTCCTCACAAATTGGGCATTATTCCGGATGCTTTAATAGTTTTTTGCTTTTGTTCTTTTCCCATTCCCATTCTATAAAAGATACCAGTTATGGGCTGGACTTTGTCAAGCGTGACTTAAGTGCAGCGGACCGAGCTGAAACAGCCTATATAAGATTCATACAGCATCAGATGGAGCAAATAAATCCCCTTTCTAGGCTAAGTGACCTAATTAAAGAATGCAACAGTGATTATAGAGTTATTCTTTTTTCTTCCTTTTTAACTAAAAACATAAACCCAAGTTCACTTCTATAAATAACTCGTAAGTAACCACATAAATGTTTCTTAGCATAATGGGAGAGATGTGTTAAGTGCAAGACCTTGCTCAGCCTGGAGTTTTAATTGCTGTGAGATTTTTTTTTTAGAGACTGTACAAATAAGCATTAATTTAGCACTTAAGTAGAGGAAATGAGTTAGGGTAAAAACATGAAGAAGAGACCCATTTTGAATAGTGTTTTTTTTGTTTCTTGGAATGTCATAAAATACCAATAGTAGTGCCAATACAACTATAAGCTAATATGCTGCAGCCCACAAATACTTGTGATTCTAAAATATCCTTGTTTAGAAACTCATAGCTAAAAGCCAAAGGCTGTATCAAAGTTTTGGCTGCCTTTTTAACAGAGGTTATAGGAACCCAAGTTTGTTCAAACTGAAATGTTAGAACATGATGTTGCAAGAGAATTCATGTGGATTATGTTTTATGCTGAACTTTCCTCCACTTAAACATGCATTCAATGTCTCTCATATATTTACAATTTTATGGAGCTGTACACATGTGCATAGATACATAAAAATCTATCATCAATTATTTAAATAGTAAATCTATTTATAAAGATAGGTTGAAGCCTTTACCAAACATTCTCTGGTGTCCTAAAGGTGAAACACTGTTAAATACGGTGAGAAAAAAATGTGTATTTTTTAATTTTTGTACTGTTTCAGTGCCAGGCTGATGAGTGTTGGCAACAATCTGTTTCAGATTTCTTATGAAAAAAAAATGTATAAATTCACCCAAATTCTAATTCTGCCATTTTTAGCCCTCTCTTTCTATGGGCTATTCTAAATCTTAACTTCTTTCCTAAATAGAGCTTGGTTTCTGGTTCTCTCTTGTGAGATGATGATTACCAATTGTGCAGAAGTGAGACGGAATGCCAAGATTAGTCTCATTCTGTAATCCACATTTTTTTTGCATGCGATGTTATTGTCCCTCCAAAGTATTTTCTCCTTTATTGAATCAAGAAACTTGCTCTATTTATTTTTTTTTCCAGGAAACGGCTGCTCTTTACCAGTGTCATTATGGATTCATCACAGAGTCGGGCAGCAGCTGGCCAGCCCTCCGCAGCACGTGGGACAGCCACTTTCCAGCAAGCATACATTATATATTATTTTACATTTTATCTCTCATCTAGGGGTTGTCACCTTTAATTTTGTGCCCTCTTGCAGGCTGTCATTTGCACGGGTTCTAGTTTTTCTCTGCAAACTTTGAATTAGTTTCTCTATTAACATAATTTTAAAGGCACAGTGGCTCAAAACAAGCAGTCCCTAGAGACTTCTCTCTCTGTAAAACAGAGTGACAGACATTATTTCCTACGTGGCCACTTAATACCGTGTGACATTTCAGAGATGTTGTAATTAAGGCAGTGGTAATTGTGTCCTATCTTAGGGCTCTGTGAACAGAGCACTCTGCAGCAATGGAGGATGTTGGAGGAGTGGGAAAAATGTGGTGCAGGGCCCTGCTGTAACACAGAACCTCCTCCTCTGGGTTGTATCTTCTAAAGAAGCAACCAAGTCATGTCCTCACCTGGTGGCCCCATGTTCCCTGGGCAGGCAGCAGGTACCATGTTCCCGGTAGCTGTTTGTTTTCTAGTCAGGCAGGTGGGTTTTCTGAGCAGAGACCAGGCTCTGACTGGCCATGGAGGCCGAGGAGGTGCAGGATGTGGTGGGCATGTGTGGAGGTTGATGTTGAGGAACGTCAACAACAGGCTTGTGCTGGAGAGGCCTTCGCTTGCTGAGCCTTGTCAGCCCATCTTGGTGGCTTGAGCCTCTAGTGCTTTCATAAGCATTAAACTTCACGGAAAGGAAAAAGGATGAATAGCAGAGTGTATGCTGTAATCTTTGCCACTGTTTATATTTTGGAAACTTTATTAGCCCAAGAAAGTATTTCTTCATTAGATCTATGATTCCTACTTGTTACTGAGCTGATGTCTGCAAGAAAAAATAGCTCTTGCACTTGGAGGCACTCTGCGTCGCGTAGTTTTATTGGCGTAACTTGGATCAGGCCGTGTATCTTCTGCAAATTAATCAAGATGATCAAACAGCATGTAAAATTCAGAACAGTCGTCTTTCTATGCAGCCAAAATGACATAGGTTCTGCGGTTCCCTAACTGCGAGCTAGCTCTTCAGAGGAGCCTGGCCAATCCTTCTCGCTCAAGCCACAGTCTCCTGAGAGGCTGCTGAAACTGAAAATTAAGAAGTTTATTTTTGAATGAAGAAAAGGGAGGATAAATAGTTACAGGGTAAAATCACTGGGGTTGTAAGATTAAGCATGGCAAATCAGATGGTAAGTGATGCATTTTTGCATAGAAGTTTGCCACATCTCTGGCTAACGCAGCATTAGTTCTCGCAGCCTATCACCACTTGGAATAGGTTAAAAATACTCAGCAGTGAGCTGCCAAAAGCTACCTAGAAGTAGATCTCCCTGCTGCCCATAAGCTTTTATGTCCCCAAATATAAGACTTACAGAATGCAGTATCCTGGTTTATTTAGCTGTGGATATTCTGGTCCATGCACACATCTGCTTATCTTCATGAGTGCTACCAAAACCTTGTCCCTACTGGTGCAACAGACTGTTCTGAAAATGAGTCCTAGGATTGAAAATAACTGGCCCTTCTTTATCCCTTAACAAAATGGGCAGTGCTTCCCTAGGCCTAGAGCGGGAAAAATCCATAGACTTGGAGAGAGTTTATAGGCTGAAATAAGTAAATTGCAAAATGCACAACAAGAAGACAATCCAACAGTTTTTATTAGTGTATGTTTTGGGGTATCTGGGATTCATAGAGTACCATTAAAATAATGGCGATTACTTCCCATCCTCACAGACTGCACTAGGAATAGAGTTTAAGTAGCCCTTTTAGGAGAGGTCATAAAAATGTGAGACTGGCAAAAAAAGTGGATTGAGTGGAAATCTTCCTTCCCAGTGCTGAAAATAATAAGTAGGCTGAGCTGTATTCAGAGAGTAAATGGTTTGTTTTCTGGCACTGGGATCTAGAATTGGCTTTCCCCTAAAGTAACCATCCTCATCTTGAAGCTCTGCAGCCCCAGAGAGCATTATCTGAATGTTATTTAAAGAACAACACGCCTAAGCCTTGAAATTCCAATGAGAGTTAGTCAGTGAATTAAAGTCTCATCCAACTGTGAGCTAAGGTTTGGAGAGGGGCATTTTAGTTAAGCCTGAGGGTCTTTCCCAGCCTCTTCGGTAGTGTGTTTGGGCCACTATATTTCTGTAGGACATTGGGCTCCTCAACCTGAAGGCAATGACAAGCTGGATGTGCTTTATGCAGGGCTTGCCAACCCTTTCCCAAGGGAATCTGCAGGCTCCTGTGGCAATGGACTCCTGTGATGTTTGAACTCCTTTTAATCACAATTGGATACAAATGCCTTGCTTGCTTGTAGTGGTATGAAAATTTTAACAAAAAATCATCCACCTCAAGCATGGGCCTGTGAGGACCTCGATAAACCGTGTGGCCAAGCCACAAGTCTTTGGCATGACAGCAGCTCGCTTTTAGGCAAGAGTTCCTCTTCTAGATAATATTTATTCACAGCCATTTGTTAAATATTTTCTTTCCCTTGTCTTCACTGACCCCTTCTAGGGGATGTCCCCTTGGATCAACCCTTCTGCCTTCCAACAGGCAGAAGCTGAGGGTGGCTTTTCTGCAGGCCAAAAGACAGACTTTCTGGGCCTTTTGGGGGAGACTGAGTATCGGGGGCAAATGCATGAAGTCATTGACTTATTTTTAGATGGAGAATGAGTATCCTGAGGAAGGTTGCTGACCGTAGGGAAGCTGGAATTAGCGTTTACTTTAGATAAGCTGTAATACTAACTAAAAATAGAAGGCATTTTATGTATTGGTATGGACATCCTTCAGCAGGATGCTGATGGTTTTCAGAGAACCCTTTGTGGTTGCAGTAACGGCATCTCAGAGACGGAATCAAATAAATGCCACAGCCAAGAGGAGGTAAAAATATCTCCAGTTTGTGCCCTTTGGACAAGGTGACAGTTAAACTGTGCTTATTTCTCATGTTACTGCTGTTGCCAACTAATTGTGATCTTTTTCCCTTTCTAATTGCTTTTATCAGCACAATGTTCTTGCTGTCTGGTTACTTGAATTCAGCTCCTTTCACATCACTCTGCAAGGTAACTGTGTGTTTTTGGCACATCTCATGCTGATTAATCCTATGGACTCCCACAGTTCACTTTTCTGGACTACTGTGCATGTGTAGCACACATCAAATGAAGCCGTAGCATAGTAAACAATTTAGGAATAACTAGGTCACAGTAGGGTCTTGTATATCAGAAATTATTTGATTAAGGGCTCAAGCTTTGGCTGCCCATACACACAACTCATTATCATTAGTATCAAAAGTATCATTATTTTTTTCAGGAGGAGAATAGGTTTGATTCTCTCGAACATGATAAATAGGTTATTGTTCATCTGAACTTTTCACACAAGTATTGTGTGATAGTTAACATGTGAAATAATAAACACTGAATGGCAAGTTAATGGGAAGCAGATGTGCCAGGAATTCCAAGGAAATGCCTGAGAGCTGTGGTGCAAATTGGACCTTTCGACAAGTGGCCTAAACGCGTGTGACCACCAGGGTCTCAGAGTAATAGGTTTAGAAGTGGAGGTTAACTGGGAAAGTAGAGGCTATGCTTCGATTTATAAATCATTGAGATTCAGTGTCTTACAGAAAAACATTGCATCACAGGATCCACCACATGGCCAACATTTTACAACATGCTGATAGTCACAATGAGATAAATGAGTTTAAATCCACTCCTGCAATCCACTCCTGTACAACCCAGATCCATCAAGGTTTCCAGGAATCCTTCCCTGAATTGCTGTAGGGCCTATTCAGGCTGCTGACAAGATTCTCTATCTCTAAATTTGAAAAATGAAGCTGGAATGAAGTCAGGAATTATCAGTCTCTTTCAATTATAAGCCTTACATCTTTGTCTTAAGCTGTAATTTTATAAAAACCTTAAGACATACAGATGTAATGACATGCAAACTGACAAATTTTAAGTCCAGCTAATTCCAGGTAGAGTAAGACTTAAAACCCTCCTTCTGAAAGCATGGCAGGTCCTGGTTTTTCAACCTGCATTGGTTTTGTAGGTCTCATTGCCAATGCTCAGCCATTGAGCACAAATAGCAGCTCTGGAAATCAGAGAGCCTATAAGCTCCCGGGATAACACTGCTGGATTAGTGACCAGTTCAGGATTAGGACTGTAATGTAATTTTTCCTCCTCTGGCTCCGTGCTTAACAGCAGGCATGGGTTGAAAGCAGCAGGATGACTGCCTTGCAAGTCATGCTTGCAGAATTGCATGCATAGTTTATCCTTTTTTACCACAAAGTTGCAGTGCACCACTTTTCCTGCTGAGCTTCCCTTTCCTCCTTGAGAGCCTTTGGGAGAAGGGGACAGCGGTGGGTGGTTTGCAGCACGTAAAGATTAAGGTTTTTAAGAAAGACATGATAAGAATCCATTGTGTCTCTGTATCTCGGGGACGCAAGTTCTTGTCAGCCTGATGCTGATGGAATCAGCAGCAGGATTTGGTTTATCCTTTCCCTTTGATGTTTGGTTCCAGGCAGCCTGGTGCTCTTCCTAGAAATCCCAGGGTTGGTGGTAAACAGGGATGGAGGTACCACTTCTGTGGTAAGTCACAGTTTCACCTCCTTTACTTCTAACCACTATGAGGTTATTGGGAAGGTTGCAGAGAGAAGATCCAGTTGGGAACGGTGCCTTCAGAAAGCTGCAGTGCTTTTTTTCTCCAGCTCATCTAGCACCTTCAGCAGCCTCATCTAGTGCATGTGTGAAACTCAGACATAGGACCTGGAGCTAGCGAAGTAGCCCACAACATCACATTGCACAAGCCTGCATGATGCTGATGAGTAAATGTGATTAAGAGTATATTGGTTTCCTTAACTATGGGGATGTGAATGAGTTGTGTTTTAGGGCTGTTGTCGTATTCCGGTTGCATTTAGGCGATCGTTTAGGACGTGTCGAAAAAGGCCAGCTTTGGTGCCATGAGGTTAGTATTTCTGCAGGTCCTGTGTAGGTGAGAGGTGGGTTTTGTCTCTTGGTCACTTCTGAAAGCAAAAGGAAGGCAGTTGGGTGCTCTGAGCTGGCGCGTGGTGGAGCTTCTCTGCTTAGCACTCGCTCTTGTACCTTGACAGCCTGTTTCCTTCAGCACAGTGATCGTCACGGGCATCCATCTGCGGGAAGGAACTGGAATTTCTCCATCATTTCCCTTAAGAAGGGCCCTCCTGTTGTTGGTGCAGCTACTTAGGAATTCCTGCTTTCTACCCATGGGTTTGAATTGGGCTATGCTGACCCTTAGTGCGCTGTGTAAAACACATTGACCAGTTATTGAAGAAAACTGAACTGCAGCAAAAGCTGAGTCTTGGGGTAGCTCCCTGAGCTGTGGGGCTTTTCAAATATATTGCCACATGGTTTATTTTTGCATTTATGGATTTTTATCCCTAAGCCTTCCTATAGCCACTCTAATATACATACATCAAAAGAAATAGTAAGTGCATTGAAGGTTTAATTTCAATAAAAATGGACAGAAAAAAATGTGTCTCCTCTGGTTATGGTAAAAGCTTTTGGATCCATTGATCCCTGGGCTGTGATAATGATGCTGGGTGTCTATACACACACTATTTTAAAATGCATAGTATATAGGTATAACAATTGTAATCCAAATATCTGATTGGACTTGGAAAATATGAGAGCTACAGACCTGCCCAGTACTTGCTGTTAGCAGCACATCCATAAGTAACTCTGAGTCCCAGGTCATCAGGCACATGCTTAGCTTCAGGTCCCCTGTAAGTCAATAAGGTATAACTATACGCTCATATTTAAGGATACATATAATGAAGCATATAGGTGAATAAAGACAGACTGCTGAAGAGAGATCTATTAGCTGAGTATGAAAATGCAGAGATCTGGATCTACTAAAGAAAGGAAAAAAACCTTTATTAAGGGGGGAAAATACTGGATGGATTTTTATTGTTGTTTTTCTTAGATAAAATCCTTCATTTATTGGTGTAGAGCATATGTTAAATGTCTTAGAAATATGTTTCATATTACATGATGCATTTTCATGTGGGCATGAACTGGCTATAAATCAGCTTGAAATACACCCCAATATTGAAAGCTAGGGCAAGTGTTTAATGCATAGCCTTCAAGGGGATAGAAGAATGGTGTCATTAAATAGACTGGATTGCTTCTAAAACAGTACAACTTAAGAAGAGAAAACCCTTACATGCTTCAAAGACACAACTGGTTTTTGCATATGAGGCTTTGAAAATCCTGCCCTTTCACACTGTTTTTTTCTACTATTTTTATATTTATTATAAATATAAATATGCCTTCAGAGAGCATCTAGGGAGACTCGACACCCACAAATCCATGGGCCCTGATGGGGTGCACCCCAGAGTGTTGCGGGAACTGGCAGATGTCATAGCCAAGCCGCTCGCCATCATCTTTGGAAGGTCCTGGAGA
>JAVCKT010022200.1:7124-20818 GCA_032273925.1 Rhynchotus rufescens
CACTCCCGTCCTCCTCATCCCCAGAGCAGAGCTCTAATTAATCTCTCTTGACTGCTGGGAGAGGATATCCCTGCACCCCTGCTGCGGCAGCTCCTCTGACTCCTGCTGTCCCGATGGCTTTTGCTGGGGAACAAACCTGACAGCACCCACTGCCCTCTATTATCCCCCCAAACTTGAAGCATACGAAGAAATTCTACAATTTCTTTTTCGGTTTTCCAACAGGACTTGGGTGAATGCCACTGCTAAGGCTGCAGAGGGAGTCCTAAGTGCTAAGCTGCCCAGGGGCAGGAGGAAGGTGCATTGACAGAGCCGGGCAGAGCGAAATGGGCAAGGACAGAGCAGATGTGGACTAAGAGTCCCTATAGCCTACAGTCAGTTGGTTCTGTATGTATGGCAGCCTGTGGTAACACTACTCCAGTATAGCAGTACTGGAGTAGTATAGCAATGCTATGGTGACTGGTTCTCCCCTTCCATTGCCACGCTGGAGCCAGCAGAGCTGCTCTGGGAACGAACACAGCACAGGCGCCTTGGCCTGAACATCGCTGGATGTTAGGAGGAGCTTAGGACAGCTCTACTTCCAGGAGCTTGGTGGAAATTGCCCCCTCGGCAGAGCGTGCCCGGGCAAAGGGATTACAGGGTCACACGCGCCACGGTATTTTTAGGCGCAGTGATGTGTCTGTCAATACCCTGCGCCGCACACTGTGTTCTGGGCGTTAGCGGGAGGCTGAATCCACAGCCCGGCACGGCCGAGGGGAAGGAGGCCGCCCTGGGAGCGCCTCCACAGGCAGCAACCTGAGGAGCGGGGAGAGAGAGAGGGGCTCTGGGGCTGTCAGCCCTCGGACAAGGCGGTGGGGTAATGGCTCTTCATTTGTAATCACCCCCAAAATCAGCTATTTTTGACTCATATTTAATGATTTGGGAGAGATGGAGAAATGGATGAGGAAGGTAGGTTAAAACACATGTGTTGATAAAACAGAAAGATTTTCCTTTCCCTGCTAAAGAAATCCTGACCATTAAGGCAGCAGTTGGGAATTTTGTTACGTGCCAGGATGCATGTGCTTTGTTAGACTCTGGAAGGGGGGCTCCGCTCTGAGCCCAGGCTTTGAAACCTGTGCACACCACAGAACCAGCCATCTCCTCAGAAGCACGGAAAAAGCCAGACTAAAGAAACACAAGGTGAGCTCCACGGACAGAGAGGTAAATTTTCCCTGTAGCGGGAGAAGAGCACAACCGTCCTGGCCCAACTCCCCCGTCCACCACCAGGGCCGGCTGGCGCAGTGGGCGAGCGGCGCTGGGCTCCCGCAGGGCCCTCCCGTCCGCAAGGGCTCCAAGCTGCACACACTGCCCTGCTCGTCCTTAAACTGGGACCTGTCTGGGGACGAGCAACTCCAGGAAGCAGCTCTGGGCCTTTGCCTAGAATACAGTGGGATCTGACAAATGAATTAGGATGTTGCAGAGCTGCAAAGTGACACTGTTTGCTTTTTAAGTAGCAGCACTAGTGCTAATTTTATTCCTTTGCATTAACTGTTTTCCCAGACAGCCTATCATAAACGTGGAGGAAACTAGAAGCACCAGAAACCATTCCCCAAAGCACAAACCCAGGAAGCTATGGTGCCAAAACGCAGTGGGAAGGCGAGTCCTGCAAGTGGAACCACCTGGCAGATACACTGCCCTGAGGAAGGGGACACTGAAAAGCCCCTCCAGGTCAGGGGGAGTTTGTCCCTTTGGCAGCCAGTGAGCTCAGGAATAGCCTGACTGCTTAAACCAGCATCTTGCAGGAGAAGTGGTGCCCTGTCTTGCACGAGAGGGAAGGTCTCCCTCTTTGCAGTCGCCACTAGCAGTTTAATACCAGCAGCGCAGAGTCCAGGACTTGCTAACTGCTCCAGTGTTCACCAGCTTCTCCTTACAGGCTTTGCAACCTGTCCTGAGCTCAACTAACAAGTTTATAGTTAGCCCGTATAGGTCTAACGTGACCTGTCATGATAGATTGGAATTTTAGACATATCTTCAGAGCTCCGAGTCCTGACATTGCCTTTTCTGCTAGTGCACTGCAGTACTTCAGCACAGACTCCCACTGCTGCACAGGAGAAGGTAAAGCCAGGGAGGATCATTTCACAAAAAACAGAGCTGACCTGTCTGCTCTCAGGACATGCTAGGCAGGTGAGCAAAGCAGGAACCTTCAGAGCTTTGTGCAACATCTGCTAGAGCACTGAGAGAGATACTGGGTCTGCTGCAGAGACACTCCACATCGCTCTCTCTGCATGGTTGCTGTCACTTCAGCTTACATCTCTTGGGTGCTGCAAGTCACAGTAATTTCTAGGCAAAAGGGACTCTGTCTTGGAACAGAAGTTTTCTGTGATACCTGCAACACCTCAAAGAATCTGCACATCCCTCTGCTCAGGGCAGATATTCCAATGTATTCCTCTGTGGTTTCAGCAAGAATTGTGGAAGCAGAGGCTCCCAAAGGCAGGGACTTTCTTACTTCATAGAGCTGCCTTTCCCCCTAATGCTCTACAGATTTCCTGTGACTCCTCGAGTCCCTGGGAACCTGCAGATCCTTCGCTGCAAAGACTCTGTACTGTGATGCAGAAGCCACGTGATTCAAACACAGCCTGCAAGCTCTCATCTGCATGGGTATTTTGCTCTAATGCAGCTACAAGGAGATTTTCTGCAGAATCTCCTGAAATCCACAGGGTCCTTTTCCACTCATCCCAACAGCAGCACTTTATAATCTCAGGTGTGGTACAGTACCTGCTGCCATAGCAATACTCTCCTCGATTCCCCTCCATGACAACATGCTGCAATGTCCTCTGGTACAAAAAGGCATTCTGTAAGCAGGGATGGCTCTCCAGGGAGTGAATATGCCAGCGTATAGAGTATACGTTTTGTATAAGTCACTTTTATGGGGGGAGTTATAAATGTAAACATAAAGGGACAAAATATTTCCCAAGAGGAAGGAAAAGAATTGCTGAGCTGACCAGGGAGATAAACTGAAGTATGAGAGGTTTAAATAACCCTAAGATAATAGGTGGTGCAGTTAATAGGTCTATGCAACAGCTCCTTCAACATAACCTTTTGGATAGAGTCACAGGATGAAGAAGGGTGGAAGATACTTAGAATCACAGGTAAGGATAGAGAAAATTTTCCAACAGGATTTGTGAGTGTCTGGGAAACTGGAAAGCAAGTGGAGTAATGTGGGAGAGCTATTCTTCTGCAAAGAGCATGGCTCTCACATCAGTACAGCCAAGAAACATGCTCTGAATGAGTGGTGGCAATAGCTCCATAGGGCTGGCTGGGATAAGCAGCCATTTGGATTCAGTCTCCAGACCTCAGAGCCGGGGTTATTCCTGGCAAGGACAGCCAGCCCAAAGTGAGCACATGGTGACATTTCTGTACCAGAATGGAGGAGACACCGTGGCCAGTGGAACCCTGAGGCTGGGACCATCTCTAGCAGGAGAAGGGCCCTTCCGAGAGGGAAAATACAGATCCTACGGGTATTTTAATCCTCCAGTACTCAGTAACAGCATGGGAAGCGGAGGATGCTCAGAAAACCAGGACTCTCCACAAAAGGACACGGTATCACTGCTGGCAGGCTAGATGCAGGTACAGCTCCCATCATGTTCTGAGGGGGAAAGGAAGCACCGTCAGCAGACAGCAGGGACAGACAGCTGCTTGGGGACCCGAAACATCCTAAATCAGAGCTTGTCGAAGCTCTCACATTGATT
This sequence comes from Rhynchotus rufescens, assembly GCA_032273925.1. NCBI lineage: Eukaryota > Metazoa > Chordata > Aves > Tinamiformes > Tinamidae > Rhynchotus > Rhynchotus rufescens. Next base: position 10,850 of record JAVCKT010022200.1, read on the forward strand.
GCACCCACAGGCAGGACCCTACATATTACCAGGGAACAAGGTTTTGTCCTCAGCTGCCTCCTTATGTGACCCCAAAACCTGGCTTTGCATCTGACCCTAATGCATTTGCTGCACTTTCCTGGACACTAACACAGGTTCCTGCAGCTTTCAAACACGCCCGCTGGGTGCTTCAGAGCCACGTCCCAGCCTCACCCTTGGAGCAGCAGGAAAGGCTGCTTTTCAGGTTTGTGAGCTGCCGGCAGCCTGGTAAAGAGAAGGGGCCTGCAACAGCAAAATGCAGAATATAATGGAGGAAAAGAGTAGTAGCTTTTTACAGAGCAAACAATGCAAAGCTCTGGTATGCATAATAATACACAGTCTGCAAAGGAGCCAGGGAAGCGGGGAAGAGTGCCGGGATTTCGTTCCAGGGAGGCTGGACCTTGAGCCACACGCAGGCTCAGGCACGGGGTGGGATATTGCCCCCGGTGGGGCAGCTCTGTGCCCACGGCGCGGCCTCGGGGAGGTTTGGCGTGGAAGGAGCCTCGGGGCCTCGTGTGCGAGCGATAATGCCTCAGGATTTAGCTTCAGGAAAAGCAGCCTTTGTTCATCCCTCCCTGGCTCAAGTCAGCAAGATTAATTATTCAGGAGTCCCTTCCCTCACTAACGAGGGGGGGGAGAAAATTAATTATAAGCTATCTTTCTTATAGGCCTGCCAAGAGACACAGTCAGCACGCAACGCTTGACTTCTGACACATCTAAGCCCTCAGGGGCCCGTATTTTGTCCACCATATGGCCACCTCACTTGATAAAACACTGCCCTAGATAGGCCGGTTGCTTCCCAGCCTGCCACCAAATTAACCCGGGAGGACGGGCACGTACGGCGGCGCTTTCTGCCCCGTTACCACGGCCTCTGCGGCCTCCAGACCTGCCGCAAGCCGCTGTATTTTTGTGAGCACCCCCCGCAGAGGGAGCAGCTACCAAAGGGATTAAGCCAGGCCTTATCCAGTGCAGTGGCTTAATCTCTAAGCAAAGCGCTCATCCCCTGACCGTGAGGTCGGGGAATTACGTACCCAGCAAGAGAACAGGGCCAGTGCTCAAGAGGCCAATGAAAAGCCAGCCCGTGATTGCCAGCCCATGGGGGACACGCTTATTGCCGGGAGCATCCTGTCACCAAGATGCCCTGGAAGCGCGCTGTGACTTTCCCCAGCTGCCCTCAGAGGCCTCTTGATGGCAAGGGAAGAGAAACACTGAATGAAAAGGAAATTCAGCCTTCCACACACATGGCCCCTCTCACAAAACAGCCCTCATGCCATTTTTTTCCCTCTAGAAGCAAGAGGGTTTGATAGCTTCATACAAGAAAATATGACGCAGGAAGAAGTTCAATAGACTGCAAAACATCAACCAAGCACAACTTCTGGGCCAGAGAAGAAACAATACCCATGACCTCGAGGAAACACATATTTCTAGAAACAGTTTCAGAGAGCAAAGGTGAAATACGTTTAAACCTCTGCAGAAGGTGTAAATTCGTGCTCCCATGAAAGCTAAGCTGCCCGGACAGAGCTGCTGTCTGCCAGCCTTGAAGGCCAGGCATGCAAGGGAGGCCTCCCTGGGTTCCTAGGGATTGCCCAGAGAGGAAATCCTTCCTTGGAGATTTCAGGGTCACACTTGTGGGCTTCAGGGCTTTTTTCAGGGTCACACTTGTGACACTAACAGCAGGCGAGGAATCCCCCATCTCCCCACATCAGCCAAGAGCCCAGGCCCTTACACTCCCCAGCTGAAATTATATATGTTGTAAACCTTCCTTGTTTTGTTTGTCAAAGCAGATTAGAGCAGTCAAAGAGCATTTTCATGCCTCCCTAGGCATCATGTTTCACCCTTTTTAGCCCAGTCGCTCCCCAAAGAGGATGGTTATTGTCACCTGCCTGTGAAATTCCCACAGTGCCCAACACCCGGAGCCCTACCTGTGAGCAGCAAGGGTGACCTTGACTAGGTGCAGGTCTCCAAATCCGCCCATCAGGAGAAGCTTCCACTTCCCCGCAGCTCTGGTGTAGGACTCAGGAGAAGTAGCTCCCACATCAAGGTACAAGCTTTGCACAGGGCTTGCTTGGCAAATTCCTCTTTCCTTCACCGTTAATGAAAATAAAGGTGGTTTTGTTGCTCCCAAAATCCCAGAAAAATCTAATAGGGCCCTTTACAAATTTTATACTCGTGTGATTAAGTTTTACTTATAAAACCTTGGCAATTTCCTGCAGAAAGCTGTGGAGCAATGACAAGGCAAAAGTAAAAGTCCCTAGCCAAGGCATGACCTGGGTTGGAGGAAAAGCAGGTTGGTAAGCTGAAACTTTTGGGGCTGTACTGTGTCCAAAGAGCACATTGTCCCCCAAACAGGGGCTCATTGAGGCTGTTAGTGTTGTTAGTCCTCCTTGAGGGAGCAAAAGAAATTGGGGCTCTTTCCATACACACCCCAACAGCTACGGTCCAACAGCTCACATACAGCAAAGAGATGGAAGTATTTAAACAGGCAGCACTGATGGGCAGGACAAGCTGCCTGCCCTGCAAAGTGGCATGAATGAACTAGCTGCAAACAGAGGGACTTTTTCCACTCTTACTTCAAGCAAAGACGACAAAAGCCCACAGTGCTCTATGCAGAAAATAGAGCACTAATAAATGTTCAGATTTTCCACGTGGCTGCTCCTTCTCAGCTCCTCTCCCTGTCCCACCTGCATTTCTCTGTGCCTTTGGGGAAATCCAACGTTACGTATATTTCTATATTGTTCTTAATTAAGATAAAAAAGAAATTGCTCTCTCCATTAAGTGACCCTCAGGAGCAGAGATGGGAGCTATCTAGTGCTCGAGAGCTGTCTGCCTTGCAGCCTGCCAAGGTCCCAACTCAATGACACCCTCCTGGCCACTGCCCCTGCAACGCAGGATCTGTAGCCACCTCAAGCCAAACCTCAAAGTCACCTTGGCCCTACTGAAGAACCCTTTCACAAAATCTGCCAGCAGATTTTACTCATGCCTCTCAAAGCCTATGCCATGCTCCAAATAATGGCACAGCCACCAAGAACATCTCCCTTAGGATTGCTCTCTTCAGTGGCTTCAGCATTCACCCAACCTCAAGAAGTTACAACAACCAACCTCCATAATAATACATCTTTCCTTAAAAAATCACCCATGTTTGTTCAGATATAAAGAGCCCTTAGCAAATGTAATTAAATGCAATTCTTCCAGCAGTGCAGATGAAGAGCTTGAACCAGTCAGCACTTTTCTTCTTTCCTCTGTAACACCTCAAAAACTGCCCTACAGACCTTTCCTGTTGTATCAAACGGGCTTTCCCATCCAGCACCAAGGTTTCTTTCTTTCCCATTACCCTGCAGCTGACGACTCAGGGCAAGGTTTCCCATGTGGGACTAGGCCTTACAGCCTCCCCTCATGCTGCTACGTGCTGCTCTGCTTGTCATTAATACAAGTGGAGGAGATCCCTGATGAGGCAAGAGGTCCCAGATCCACTCCCCGAGCTGACCTGCCCTAAATCAGAACAACTCCTAAATTCACAGAGGGGCAAGTAGGTGAACTGTGCCAGTTCGTGGCACTCAGGCAATCCGATTAGAGGCCAAAGTGATCTTTCCTAACCTTAAGCTTTTTCCGTAAGATCGTATCTGATTTGACTTTGGATCTGCTGTCCCTAAAATGCTGAATGGCCCTTTTGCCCCCCTCCACGTGTGTAACTCATGTTTCAGGTGAATCAGATGAGAGCAAGTGCTAATGCCATGACCTACTATTATAATTAGCATCCGTAGCATAGCAGCCTGTTTAACTATGAATGTAGCCTTGGCAAATACCACCCTAATCCTTAAAAAGGAGGTAGGATACGTAACCTTAGGAAGTGTCAGTCCACCGAGGCAAACATCACCTGGGCAGGCAGAAGGAAACGCCGGTAGTCCTGCAGCCTGCTGGCCTCGCACGGCACGTCTCCCTTCCTCCATAATTGATGTCTCTCGCTGCGGAAGCGGCCACGGCTCCTTCTTCACTCACTATCCTATTACAACAATAATAGGCACAAGCCACTTCGATTTCAAAACAGCTCACGCTGAGTCAATATCTTCATTCCTCCTCAACAACCCAGCCTCTTCCTCTCTGCATGGGCGATGCAAGAACTCTGCGCTTTGCCCTGGCCTCACCGGCACCGCCGCACTGGGGAGCTGCCACCACCATCCCCTGGCGATGGGCAAGACGCTTGGCTCTGCATTTTAAGCAGGTCACTGAAACACTGGAAAAAAACTGCAGGCACAGCCAAAGCTTGCTGCAAGAAAGAGGAGAAAAAGGACTGCATAAGCAGAATTAATTTGCCGTTGCCATTGCCAGGGCCCTTGGCCCGAGCACTGCTCTCAAACTGGGCTCAAACTTCTATTTGTCACAAGCCGATCAAGAGCTCAAACACAGTTGCAGCCTCCAGGATGACCTTCATGGTAAATATCGCCCTGTGTTTCACCTGAGACTGCTGATAACCCTCTAGTCTGCTCTCTGCCTGGCACTTAGTGAAAAAAAATTGCTCAGCCATTCTTGGGGCAGAAAAGTAAAAGCAAAACAATAAATATACATATAACCCCCCAATGAACTATTTTCTTTGATAGATAATATATATTTGCTATATATATATGTAGCAAAAGTGTTTAATATACACCATCCTGTATACGTACATTCCTTCCTCTCTTTCTCTCTCTCTCTCTCTCTCTATATATATATATATTTACACATATAGGTACACACATATATACAGTGCAGGGCAGGGGGAGAAAAAGATGAGTCTGACTCCGTGGTTCTTAGCAGTTTGAAAGGGAACCATGAAACCTGCTGATTCACTAAAGTACAGTTCAATTTGAGTCTCCCTGAGCAAAGACCTGGAGTTTTCATGGAATTACTGGTTCTTTAGACTAGCAACCTACAAAGTATGCTCAGATCCAACCTGGCCCCAAAAAGGGTCCCTGCCAGACAGTGTGGGCAGCTCCCCATATTCAAGCAAATCAGCAAGATTTGACCAAAGCCCCATGTGAGATGAGCTATGGAATAGTTAATAGTGCCTGGTTAATATCCTAGGACGCTCACTAGTTATTTCTGCATGAAACACTGAAAACGGAAAGACTTTGAGTAATATTTTCTAGACAGAAATCCAGCGTTACGAAAGACATGAGTGGCTACGTGCAGTTTCCTACAGGCCGTGCCTTACCTCCCTTGCACCCCGCAGGCTGAGCAGCTCTTGAGCTCTGCAATAGGCACACAGGCCTCCCCCTCCTGTCTAAATTGAGTGCACTCTGTGCACCCATGTCCACTGCAATTTCCTATACGCAGCAAAACATGCCAAGGTGACGTTAATTTCAACCTCAGGGAGATAGTCCCAATTAGCAAAGGGAGAACCAGCACCAAGTTGAGGGAGAGGGCCAGGGGGAAAGGTGCAGGGAGGCCACCTTGGGCTCTGGAGCCCCTGCACAGCTAGCTGGCATAGATTGAACTAACCTCACAGCAGGCTCAATATCTCACTTTGTCCCCAGGGGAGAGAAAACACCCAGAATTTACCTGTCCCTCACCCTGTCAGGGGCAAATCCTCTATCCCCCAAAGAGTTTTCCTGGGAGGTTGGATCAGTTGCAGGTGCTCCCTGTGATGGGAGAGACCTTCACACCTGCAAGTGCCAGTGCTCCAGTGACTGCTCACCAAGTGACTGCAGCTGTTAGGGATTTAGGGAATAGTCATCAAGCTAATTGCAGGCAGGAATGAGCACACTGCCCCTCAGAGCCTGGAGAAGCCATCTGAGAGCATGAGACATGACAGAAACACAAACATCTCTACATGGGGAGGACAGCAAAGTGCCTAGAGCAGCAAGCTGTGGTATGGCCTCCATGTGAATTTCTCTCATCAGAAAAATAGCTTTTTTTTTGGTAATATTGCATGGGAAGGGTCCAGACACCAAAGGCTGGACTGTCCTGTAACCTGCCTTGGGCCCCGTGCCCACTCCCATTAGCTGCTCCCCACATCAGCTGCCGTGTGTGCAGGGCTCAAGGAGGGAGACGACGGGCCCTTGTACCTCAGTCCTGCTAGAGCAGCAGGTCCCTGATTCATCAGTGTTAATATTCACCCAGGAGGCAGAAAGGGAACTTGCCCCGTGCTTGTTCAGACAGTGCTGGCAGTTCTTCCCTCACCCACCGCCTCCAGCTAGAAAGAAAAGTGCCCTCTCCATTCTGTGCAGGGAGGAGTATGTGCTTGAGTGGGTAGGAAAATAAACACAGGCTCTTAAGCTGCTATTCAAAAAGCATCTGCAGTACCTGACATTCACAAGAAAATAATGTTTTTCACAGGCCTCATCTGCTTGCAGGAAAAATTCCCCGTGGCAGCATGTGTAAGACCTGGGCTGCTATGATTCACACACAATCATAAGAATAAGCAAGCACCATCTTTCCATCTTAGCAGCTCATCTCTTTGCAATTATTCAGCGTGTTCCCTGAGAGGATAAATCCAGTGTAACTCCCCCTCCACTCCCACTGCTGCAGCGTTAGAGGAACCAGGCTACAAAGCTGGTGTAAATGTCACTGAATATATATTGTGATGCTGAACGTGCTGAGCTGCAAAAGATCCCCCCACCATCACCTTAGTGCTTTCTAGCCTTTAAAACTGGAATTAAAACTTTTGCTCCTTCCAGGGGCTCACAAACAGGTCCTGAAGCAGCCCCAAAGCTGCTGGGGCCAGCTGCTCTCCCTGGGGCAGGGAGCACCCCATGCACGCTGGTCCCTGGAGGGACTCAGCTGGGAGGACTTTTTGCTGGCTTTGGACCTCTCTCCCAATGTAGTTAGGCCCAAATTTTCCAGGACAGGGAACACACTTGAACTGCAGCCCAGAAACATCTTTTGGGGCTCTTGTCTTCTGCTCTGTAAAAGACAATAAGAAAATTATCAGGCCGTTCTCCACCCTGGTTTCTTCTGTTAGAAAAATCATTTTCATTCACTGCAACTTGGCTTGAGAAGTTGAATGCAGTGTATCCAGCTGCTTCTCCTCACCAGGCTTGTTGCGTACAATGAACATATTTATTTTACCCATTCATGATACCTTTAAAGGACTGGGGATTGCCTATCCTCAATCTGGAGGCCATGTCACCCCTGCATAGGGAACAAAGCCAGCTCTGCTTGCACAGGGAGCCCACGCTGTTCCTCCTCATCTAAAATAAATCCCATATTAAACTGCACCAGTTCCATACCGTGTGCGTGGGGAGGAACATTGACGGGGGAGAAATTCGGGAGCAGAAGCAGAGAGGAGAGCAGGAGCATAGGGACAAGCCTCACTCCTTTGTGCCAGAGAAGCCATCCCAAGGCACGGGTAGTGGGAGGGACTGCTGCAGGAGCACTGCCACCTCCAAGGGAGCAGCAGGAAGCCACATCCCGCATCACCCAGGCGCTGCCAGTGCAAGCCTGGCACCGCAGTTTGCTTGCAGGCCCTCTTGGTTAAAGTGGAGACGTTTAAACTGCTTACTCCTCATTTGCAGAGCTTAAAACAAAGCAAAGAGAACCCGCTTTCCTCATGCCAGGAGGAGGAGGTTCGGCATCTGCCCCAGGCAGCAGCTGATGTAGGGAGAAAACAGGAGCTACCTCCCAACTCATGGGGTTAACAGCACAGAAACCAATGGCAACCAGAAAAGATCTAGGAATGGGCCTGCTGCCAGCTCCTCTGCTCTTCAGTGTTTTCCATGGAGAGATTTGAAGCAGGGATGCAGTTAGAAAGAACTCAATAGGCTTTTCAAGCTTAATACTTTTCATAATATAGCAAAAAACACTCAATTCTGCTATTTATTGCAACACTTCTGACCTAGCAAAAGGTGCCTCTGCTTCTCCCACAAAATAGCCCTCCTATATTTTCTCTCTGAATTATTAGAACTACCCTTACTGAAAGAGAAATGTCAGTTCCAGCACTATCACTAAGTCTCATATTTCCAACCGAAGGCAAAAAGAGTAGAAAAGAGTTAGAGCTGAATAAACACTCAGCTGGGCCTTTCCCCATTTTGTCTCTAGAGTTAAGCTCAAAGCAAGTAAATGAGTTACCTCATATATAAGAGGAGATGTTATAGAAAGCCACTGCCGGTTGCTCGAAAGCCTAGCCTGGAAAGTCATGGGCTGAGGCCCATGAACAGCTGCTAGTTGGCAGAACTCTGCCAACTTTGGGTTTGCTTGAGCCTGGCCTGGCTCTCAGTGCCTGCCATACCTCGGCTTGACCCAACATTGCTGCTCTTGGGGAAACAACAACAGCCCCTTCCCTCTAGCTCAGTCACTTATAGCCATGCCCACAGATGTGGACGTAGCCCATGGATCCAGATATCCAGCCCATGGATAACTAGATGGATAACAAATACGGACTAGGTGCAACACGGCAGCATCATCCTTGTGTCAAGGCTAGGAGGTGCTAAAAGTGACAGCATCCTTAGCGGTCACCCTGGCACACCAGGACATGGGCTTTCCCTGTAAGCTGGAATAGCTGCCTGAAGCTTTTGGGCTACAACCACTTTCCCAAGAAATTTCTGCCTCCTGGAAACAACACGAGCTGTCAGCTGTCCCTCCAGCAACTGCAGCAAGCAGCTGCATGGAAAAGCATTTAAAACAGATTGCTCCTGTGAAAAGCTGTCATCTTGTCCGACACTGGAGACTGACACACTTGCTTCCTAAGCCAAAGGCTGATTGCCTACCGTCTTGAACTAAAAAAAAAGCCACGCTCTGGAGCTGAAAATTGCTACCAGCCCATGTCACGTCATGCACAGCAACAGAGCGCAAGCCAGCGATTTATCCTTTATTGACGACTTCTGACCCCGAGGGCAGTTTCCATTTCTTCACTTTCTCGGCTTGGGAAGTGGCAGCGGGGCTGGTGCTGCCTGCTCCTCGCTGCCGTTTGCTCCCAGGCAGCAGGAAAGCCTCGGGGGAGCCGGAGCCGCCAAAGCGCACGCACGGAGCTGGAGCCGGAGCCGCCGGCTCCTCTGCGCCACGGCGAGCGGCAGCCCAGGGCCGTCGTGCGTCTCGTGTCAAGACCAGAATTAACCTTTGAAATAAGCCTCGGGAGAGCCACTGTTCACGCTGGGGAAAAGCAGGCAAGAAAACAGTAAAGAATCAGCAGGCTCCACGTTTGGCAGCATTTGCAAAGGAAGCAACGGCTTAAGGCGTCTCTGAAGAGGAGAATCTGGAAAGTCTCCTGAGCCCCAAAGCTCCTTGCTGACAGCCGGAGGGTGCAGATGATGGTACAAGGGCCACAGGCTTTGCAGAACCTAGTTCTTCTGCAATTTCTAAGGAGGAATCTCCTGCAGGTGCAAACCATCCTATGTCATCTACCATCCTGGCACATAATAGAACAAATTAGACTAATCTTCTCCAGACAAGGAGTTATCATTACCTTCCAAGTATTTATACATTTATATGCATTTTAAAAGTGGAAATGGGCTTGGTATATTAAATAAGAACGATTGGATGTGGGCGGTACGAATGAAAACATTTTTCATCTTGTGTTATGTGCTGAACGTCACCTCTGAAAGGACAACCATCCCTCAGTGAAGCCAAACAAGTGCACAGGCAGCAACCGAGCTTGTGACAACAATTTCTCTCGACTCCTGCTGGGAAAATTTAATATCAGTTTGGGAACAGTGTATCAAGAACACAGGAACGCACTCTAGTGTCGGTGTAACTTTTATTTATTTATTGCTATCAAATGCACAGTTAAGGAAGAGCTGATATGGCTATCTCCTGAGTACAATACCTCTATAAAACTGATATTGTGGCATTTTATGGTGGCAGATCAAAGATGCTGCATACACAAGTCACAAGGTGGTTTTCTTAACTGCCTGAATTACAGATGTGTTCCCTGGCTGCACTTGGGGTTTTTTGTCCCTTCCAGCAATACATAATCAAGTTCTTGTAACTGGAAAATAACCAGAGATATTAAGAATAAGGTGCCAAGGGGAAAACAGACTC
>JAVCKT010022201.1:1654-13304 GCA_032273925.1 Rhynchotus rufescens
CAGCTGTCTTGATTGTTATGGAAGAAGATTTTCTTCTCAGCACAAGAAAGTGCTTGGTCATGTTAGACTTTTGATTTGTAGTTGAGATGATTGTACAAACCTATAAAGATAATTATTTGAAGTAGGATATTTAGAGTCTAGGCAATAAGCTTGAATGCGAAGTATTTTCAAAGTAGATTTTGGACTCGTCAGTAAAAACTATGAAAATATTCATGGTATTACCTATGTCTAGATTGAGCAATTGAAATAAACTATTGGTTATTATTGTGAAACAATTCATAATCTTTAAAACAGCTTCATGTAATTCAAAGAAATGTGTAATATGTAAGCTTTCATTCTTTACTGCTCTCCAAAGTGAGCAATTAGAAAAGTTTTTTATAATGCAAAACCATTTTTAATGACGAGCTGAATACAGCTTATGTAAACAAGATCACAGTATTGTTTTTCTAGTCAAATATATTTTAATTCTCAAAATTTTGTATCACGGTATTTTGATCTGGTTCTTATAGGCTATGTGGGACTAGTAAATCAAGCAATGACTTGCTACTTGAACAGCCTTCTACAAACACTTTTCATGACTCCTGAATTTAGAAATGCGTTATACAAGTGAGTATGTATGATCAAAACCCCTTCTTAGGTTCATAGTAAAATCTCTTACATGCGTCCTGGTATAAAATGTTAGTAGAACTGTATGAATTTGTCATGTCAAAACATTCTTGTTTGGCTATTGAAATGCATTTCAACTTAGGTAGCAGTTGTTGAATCTGAAGTGGACAGAGTGGTATGGGTAACAGACTAAGGTTAAATTGCAGGAAAATGATCGGAGAAAATTGCTTGAGGCAAAAGTTCGCTTATTTTAAAACTTAATCAAGCTACATAAGCTACTATAGCTGCTTAAAAATCATCAAGTTTTGCCAGACTATTTGAGTATGTTATATGTTGAGTATGTCCTTCTTAAAGGAAAGCTCTTGTATTCAAAGTTAAACATGCATTGAGGTTTGAAACTAAGTGCAGTTTATGCCCATGTGTGCAGTGGATGGTTTCCAAATTCTTTATATTTGAGATTGATATATGTGAGTGTGTTTAGTATTGTAGTTTACTACAAGACATGAAAAGAAGCTAAAAATTACCTTAACTTTCCCCGAGACAGTTTCAGTTACCCTCTGTCTAGCAAATCTAGTAAAACTCTTGAAATGCTGATTTAAAATGTCTCTTTGTTACTTTCAAAACATTTTTAATTTTCAAATATGTTGCAAATAGATGGGAGTTTGAAGAATCTGAAGAGGATCCAGTGACAAGCATCCCTTACCAGCTTCAAAGACTATTTGTTTTACTGCAAACCAGCAAAAAGCGAGCGATTGAAACAACAGATGTAACCCGGAGTTTTGGATGGGATAGTAGTGAAGGTAATGAGCAGCTTAAGCTCATGTGTTTTTGTTCTGTCTTCTTGTCATCCATTGTCTGGTAGAGGCCTAAGCTGCTGTTGGTAGAAAAATACTCAGATAATTTACAAGTGGAATTGCAATTCACTTTGATAGAAATAACAGAGCTTAAGTGGATACTTATGCTTAAAGAAATGAATTCTGCTAGTTTTAGGCAAATGAATTAAACACTATGTTTTTGTAATCCGGTTAAGGTCATGATTTTAAAGTGAGAGGTCATTATTTTAAAGTATATCTTCCATCTTTTCTGAAGTACAACTGTCAAATGCACGTTCCAGTTAAGCAGGAAATAATATGGGGAATTCCATAGAACCAGGTACTGTATTTGTCTTAACACATCTACACTATAGTCTGATCCTATAATATGCTGGTTACTTTTCCCTACTATGGAGTAAGGGAAGTATGGAGTATTTGCATGATGGCAAGGAAGGAATTGGACTTTGGTGTCCTTCTACAAGGAAATATATTTGAATTCTGGAGAATTATCATGCAATGGGAAACAAGTCAAGGCCAGTTTATTTTGTAACTTGGAACATTACCATTTACAAATTATTTGCATATTTATTCATGCTTATGGACAGAACTCACTTGTGTAATAAATTGTGAGCAAGTTGGCTGCTCTTTGTTCTAACTTAACCATTTGAGAGGTAACTTCTTGTGGAATTGAAATACAGCAAATAATATCTTAAGAACAGAATTGAAAGTAAGTTAGCTTTTTAAGAAGTATTTTTTGCCTACAGGCAATTTTGCAGTCAATTTACCTTTCTTGAACTTCTATTTTTAACAGCATGGCAACAGCATGATGTGCAGGAGCTTTGTAGAGTCATGTTTGATGCTTTGGAGCAGAAGTGGAAGCAAACAGAACAGGTAATTGTACCAAAACTTCTTGGAGGGATATATTTGCTCATGATTTTGAAGGTGAGCTCTGAATTTCAAGTATCAGATTATTTGAAGTCTATAATAGTTATCATTTGTATCCTTTTTTGAGGTGCTGTTATGCCTACTCTCATGTAAGCATTTTCTGAGAGTATTGCTTATGTTTTCATTCTCCAAATAAAAGTTGGAATATTCTGATGTCTAGGTATCTAATTCTTTATTTGAAGTGGAAACTGTGTCATACCTGTGGGGTTTTACTCACTGTCAGTATTGTTATAGGCTGCATTGTGGGCTCTCTCAGCTCAAACCGCTTCTCCCTAAGGTGGGAGAAAGACAGTACATTCTAAATGTGCATGTGTGCAATTAAAATGTGACTGAAAAGACATTTTGTTGTAGAACTGAAGAGAAATCTATGCTGTTCAGTTTGTTTCAAGCTATCTTTATTTGTTTCAGGCTGACCTTATAAATCAGCTGTATCAAGGCAAACTGAAAGACTATGTAAGATGTCTAGAATGTGGCTACGAAGGCTGGAGAATCGACACTTACCTGGATATTCCGTTGGTCATCCGGCCCTACGGCTCCAACCAGGCGTTTGCTAGCGTGGTGTGTACTATTATGCTGACTAATAGTGCATCCATACACACATAGAATACATAATGCGACAGTGGTATAATTTTTTATGTGGTAAGTATCATCCTAGATACTCCATCTTGGGGTGTTCGTCTTTGTGCAGTGAACCAGCTAGCAAGTTCTAGAAGATTTTTTTGCTTTTTTGTTTTTTGTTTTGTTTTTTTCTTTCACCCTTCAATGAGTCCTACTGGTGCATGTATAAGGGGAGGGGAAGTGCAATTTTATTGCCTTAGGGCTGCAGTCATCAATTATTTTCTTGATAAGTTTCTCAGAGTTTACCTAAGATATTTTGTGAGATCACCAATTTTCTTTGTGCTGTTCTCTATTGGCACATCTGAAAATTTTCCTAGTATTATTGAAAACATTAGTAAAAGAACAGAACATTAACTTGGAATTTTAGTTTATTAGCCATGTTATTGCTGTATTTTTGAGGTTTCTTAAATACTATATGCTTTTAAGAAGCAATTTAATTTGTAATAACACTAAGTCCTGTTTACATCCATATTCTTTATTACTTTGCTCCAGTGGTGCTAATGTGGCAAGCACATGTAGTTGTTAGTATATCTATGAACTTATTTCTTTTCCTTTTTCCCAAAAAAGTCATTACAAAGAGTAAAATATCACTATTGTGGCTTAACTTATCTGTGATATGGATGAAGTTATGAGAGAGAACGAGACTGTCAAACAGTTTTTGGGAAAAGGTGGTTTTATGCCAATTACCCAATATGTGATTGTTTAACAATATTTATTGTATATAAAGTAATTGTGCCTTTCATATTTAGTATGTTGGCACTATTTTTTAGAGCAGTAATTGTCATTAATGGGAATTTTGTTAAGAGCTATCATATCTCGACTAAACTGTAGCTTCAGAATATTTTGTGCTTTAAATCTTCAAATGCCAATTTTGAAGAGTTAGTAATGATGAATATTGATCTCACACAAAAATAAGCTAGTAAAATCTTTTGAAACCTTTAAAATTACACTTAAATTTATTAGTATTGATTCAAATAATTGAAACTATATTTTGACTGCAATTCCATTTACAGAGATTGGCTTCTATAACTGGCTTCCCTTTTCACCTTTAAAACTCATACCTAGAAATATTCACTAAAACAAGTGAAGATTTTTCTTGTCATTTTTATTCAATGAACAAGAGACTTTTTTGACCTATTAATGAAAATGAAAACTTTATTCATTTCATAATTGCATTCTGCATTTAAGAATGCATCATACATGTCTCAAATTAAAATTTTCTTTGATAGGGAAGAAGTCTATAGCAGAACAATTTTTATTAAAAAATATATTTGTAAAAAAACACAGGAACAACTAAGAAAATATTATTTTCAGTGACATTTGTTATTTGTCCTGTAAATCACTGTTCACAATACTATAAGGAAACTAGTTTTAATATTTTTTGTTACACTGAGAGTTACATTGTTGCAATTTGTATTGATGCTTCAATTTTTGAGCTATTTTCAATTCGCATTCTGATCACATTCAGTTGATTCTCCTCCCTGCATTTGTCTTACCTATAGCAGATGTTATTTTTAATTTTATAGTCCTCAACAGTGGGGAGATATGGAGGATACTTGCTTTTGGAGAAGGGAAAAATCGCCTGTTTCTAAATGGAATTCTCTGAAGGTAGTATCCTCCATTGATCCATAGGTGATGATTCAGTAGGTATAGGTAAAAGGGTATGACTGAGAGATCCAAAACTTCACACATGCGCTAATAGGGCTTATAGAAGGGAATGTAAAACTTTTTAGACCTTGCTAGTCAGCTCCTATGGGAACTTGCAGCAGGCGACACAACCCAAGATAGGGGATCTAAGGAGGATACTACCTTCAAAGAACTCTAGTTAGAGGTAAGTGATTTTCCATTACTTTCTAAAAGGAGAGAATGGATATACAAGCTTTAAGGTTAATCTGTAGAATGCCAAGTAAAGTTTATTATCCCACTGTTCGACATTGTGTACTGCCAAAAATGTAGATACCTAAAACATTGCATTTATATATAAATATATCTTTTCAAATAAATGGGGGTATTGAAGAGCTTTTGAGAAAAATGTTATTTTTCTAATACAAAATAATTCTAAAATTATTCAGTATGTTTTTAAGGTTTGCATTTTGAATCTTTTTTTCTGATTTTTCCCACAGTCTCCCCTGCTTTTCTCTCCCGTCTTCCTGCCCTCTCTCCCTCAAGTCCATGTCATGTAGTATAGCTTTACCCTCATTAGGCATCCTTGGGCACTGGAATTTTGTCAGTATGCATATCAGGATTCTATGAGTACTTCAGTACTGCTTTATTCAGGGACATGTTTTTAGAAACCTTTAAACATCATGCATCAGTCCTTTCTTGAGGTTGGTAGAGATACAGACCTATAAACTTAGGGTAAACAGGAACAGCAAAACACAATAAGTTTTGTAAATAGTATCTATAGAAAAGTCAAAATGCACTAATTGTTTGCCCATCTGCCAACCATATTTAAGTAGTGTTATAGCTTGCATAGCCCCTCTTACCCAGATTTTGGGGAACAGCTGCACTCTGTAATGATTATTTTCAAAGCGTTTTGTGTTATCCTCTTCTCTTTAAACTGACCATCCAAGCATACCAACGGTATTTCAGTTTTAACCTCCACAGGTGAACAGAAAACTAAGTTCCATCTGAAGTTCAGAAACCCAGTCTCCTCTCAGCTTACAAGCTAATTGGGTTAAAAGTTTTATCTTCAAAAAATCTTCAGGTAGAATAATATACTGTGTTCATCACAGTATTTTGGTGGTTTTGTATGAACAACTTTGAAAGTACAGTTTTTGTACAATATTATTGCTGAGTATTTGTACAGTAGTATTGCTGAGTATTAAGAGGAGGTATAGTTTTTTTGGATTATACTTTAAGGAGAAAGTAGAACACCTGCTTAAACCAAATCTTTTAAGCAGCTATTGAAGGATCTAGCTCATTGTGGTTAGTCAGTTACTTCATTTTTTTGTTACATGTTTATAAGAGATGACCATGGATGATTTTCACTCCTTTGGGAGTAATACACAAAAAAAAATATCCTTCTTTTCCCCCTCAGCCTTTTTCATTTGAGGGGAAAAGAAAATTTTTTTTCTCCGAAATAGCTTAAGTCCCTTTGCAGAGTGTCTTCCGATTAAGCAATGAGGATTTATTGAAAACTTTCACTGATTACTTTCAAATATTAAATGGTAGAGCCAAAACAGATTTTCAGATAAGCTTAATTATACAGATGTGTGACACTGATTAAGCTTAATTATACAGATGTGAAACACTATACAGACTAAACTGAATGTGATGTGCAAAGTAACAGGAATAAGTTTTATTTTACAAGATGTGCAAAAAATCAGGACCATGTGGATCTATCAAATGCTGAATGAAATTATTCAGGAATAATTTATTACTGTTCATATTTTGACTGCTTACCCTTGGTCTAAGCGGAAAAGTTGGTCTTAAATTTTTTTGCTCTGTTTTTGTCTGTCTCTATGAAGTTTTATCATTCAAATCTTTGATTTAAATGGAGTAATTTGATTGCAATCTCATTGTAAATTTATCATTCTGGCTTATGCACATATATAGAAAGTGGTTTTAAAAATCAGATACCATCTATTCTATTATTAGGAAGAAGCACTGCATGCTTTCATTCAGCCTGAGATTCTTGATGGCCCTAATCAGTATTTTTGTGAAAGATGCAAGAAGAAATGCGATGCAAGAAAGGTAAATGCTGTCCAGACAATTTGTTTAAATTATTTGTTAAATACTGATCCTGACAATGGTGATAATCTTTTTTTGTTCAACTCCGTTTCATTTAGGGCCTCAGATTCCTGCATTTTCCATATCTGCTGACGTTGCAACTCAAGAGATTTGACTTTGATTATACTACTATGCACAGAATTAAACTCAACGATCGCATGACTTTTCCTGAGGAGTTAGACATGAATGTTTTCATTGATGTTGAAGATGAGGTAAAAAGTTCAATTAGAATTGTGTAGCTTTCTTTTATTCCCTTAAAAGTAAATTAAAAATATTAGTCTAAGAAGTTGATTTTAGCAATGTTATTAATCCACTTGAAGTTTTCTTCAGATTTGGCAACATTTTGAACTTGTAAAATCTGTTTGTGGGGATTTTTCTTAGTTTGAAAAGAAATGGGTTTGCTGATCATGGCAAGGTTGCATGTTTACATTCAGTAGTTGCTTGACTTCATATCGTGCATCCACATGAGCTATTTAGGAGCACAAGCTGTAAGGCTGCTCTGAAACAAGCAAATACAGAACTCTGCTGGCATCTTTTTACTATCTGTTGTATTTATCCAAAAATATCTTCCTATTTATAGGGAAGAAATAAGAGAAGTAATACATTTTATATGTAGTACAGGAGGCCCCATAAAAATATTTGGTTTGCAAAAGATGCCTTCTAAGTAATTTGATACATCTCCATGTTAGTGGTAGGTTAAATAAAACTGATCATTAATCTGAGAATAGAACTGGGCCAAAATATCTCAACTATGTTTGTTAGAAAAACAGAAGGAGGATCAATTAATAGCAATGGTACCAAATAAACTGCATTCCTAGTGCTGCTGGCACTTGCTTTTAAGCTAATGGATCATTATTCAGCCTTACTCCAGTATCACAGCTCTTCCCAATGAATTGAAATGGAAAAACGTTTTGACTGATTAATATATTTCTAATCAAATAAGTCCCAGTTAATGGGGATGTACAGGATTTGACAATTCTGTGTAAGTTTTGACTATAACAGGATTTAGAATTTTAGATACAGTTGAATTTAATGTCTTATTAAATTGAAGGTATTCAAGGGTATTAGTAATCTATTTGCTACTACAAATTAAGGTATTTGAATAAAGTAATAAAGGGAACAGGCTCGTAACTGGTATAAACCAATTGCTATACATGTGTATGCTGAAGACTGATCAAGGAGTTTGATCAAATGCAGTTACAGGAAAAAAGTTTTAGTAGCAGGAAAAAACCTCCTTCTAGAGAGGAGGTTTCATTGCCGTGAATATTGGAGTTTGTCTTTGCTGGATGCAATTTTGGGCTATGCAGGTAGATTCAGGCAAATATTATCAATGAAAGGAGATTAGAAGGTGTCATGAAGCAAGCTGAAGGAGTGCTAAGTCTTTAATCTCAGACTATTTCCCACTATTTTGTATACGTTGTGCTTTTCCTAATATTTCACTCTGCTTTGTTACCACTCATAAAATCTGGTTTTACTTTTCATAGCAAAAATGACAAAAATTACTGTTTGGAATCTTGAAATATGACTTCTAAATTGTTCTTTTAGGAAAAATAAAGTTTATTTGAGAGCAGTCATTCAAAATGCAGTATTACATATACTTCATGATGTGGATGTGTATCTGTAATGTGCCCCTTAAGATGAGCCCCTTGAGGAGTAAATAAATCTGAGCAGCTGAGAGGAATAAAACCTTTGTTTCTGATTGCATGGAGGTGATAATACAGTGCGGTTTCATCTGGAAATGGCAACTCTAGTGTAAACATATCGTATATTCACTAAGTATCTTTCCTTTTATGGATTCTGATCTCAGCTATTTACTCCGCTGTCTTGAGGTTTAAATATGCTTCCTTGGAAAACTGTTGAGAACTTGTGTGTGTGTGTGTTTAGCTGCTGTAGAAATTTAAAAATAGTACCTGATATGTATGCTAAGATTAAAGAAAAAAACTCCAAGGGAATTGATTAAATCTCAAAATTGGAAAATACAGATATTTAATGGCAGTTCGGAATCTTTTAAAGAATAATTTGCAGGGTAGCTACCTCTTGCTTTGTCATTACATCCTTATTAAATGTAATTTTCTAACTTTCTTGTTTCAGAAAATTTAAGAGCTTTAAATATCTCAGGCTAATTATTGGTAAAATACAGATGAAGCTGCAGTGATGAGTTAAAACGTTTTCTACTCTCCTATTGCCTAGTATTTTCAGTTCATAAATATATTACCTTTTCCATGTGATCAAGTGATCTATAGTATTAATATGCATGGCTTGTTTTTAAGAAGTCTCCTCAGACTGAAAGTTGCACTGATAGTGGAGCAGAGAATGAAGGTAGCTGTCACAGTGATCAGATGAGCAATGACTTTTCCAATGATGATGGTGTTGATGAAGGAATCTGCCTTGAAAACAACAGTGCAGCTGAAAGAATTTCTAAAATCAGCAGTGAAAAGGTAAATAATTCTTTGTTAACTTCTTTTTTAAAGAAAAAGGGAAAATAACGTCTTTCCATCCGATTAGAGACTGATTGTTTCCAGATAAGTTATTTTTGTAAGAGAGGTTCGAATAGGAGATGGGTTTCACTTGTGAGCAGTGTTCTTTACTTGAGGATGTTAAAGTCTGAACTTTAACTTATGAAAGCGTCTTGCAGAATAGTAGAAGAGGTCTGCAAAGTTTTGGTCTGTCCTTGTTTTTCTTGACAGTAGAAAACTCTTTTGAATCTTAATGCTGGTTTCTACAATGTGTATACCTCGAGTGCCCTTATTTATGTGCCTCTCATACAGTATTTAGCTTACTGACTCTGTTCTGTAACATACAAATATTCATGTATTTGTGTTAATGTAATTGTTGTAGAAATAAGTGTTTCTAAAATGATCAGTGTGCTACTTTTTATTTATTTTTTCCTACCTTTTTGTTCTCTCCCCAGAGTTCTCTACTTTATGAGCTTTTTTCTGTCATGGTTCATTCTGGAAGTGCTGCTGGTGGCCACTATTACGCCTGTATCAAATCTTTCAGTGATGATCAGTGGTACAGCTTTAATGATCAACATGTTAGCAAGGTAAGAGTAGTATTTTTATTTCTTCTGTATCCATATACATGAATCTATGTATTGAAATTTGTAATATTTTTTTCAACGGTCTTAAATGAAGCTGTGTTTTCAGAATTTAAGCCTGGAATTACACTTGGCAAGAGGTTTATCAGCTCTTCTGTCTCTTCCCCTCTCCCTCCTGCCCCTAAGTTTTGAATTGTACTTGAAATAAAAGAACAGCGCTCTCTATGCAGATAGCAGTGATTTTCAGATACTATACCAGTATTGTTTGCTAGCTGTGTGTCTTGCCATGCCACTGGTCTCCAGGGTAACTCCTCCTATGCTATCTAGAGTTGCTTATTGGGTTTAATTTAGCTGCTTGGTGTGTTATTAGGGTGTTTGTATCCTGATACAGCCCATATGATAGGAACAGTTGGTCTTGAGCTTCCATTTGCTCTCTCATCAATCTTTCTTTCAGTTTCAGTGTCTTCCCCTGGGTTTCCCTGTGTTTCAAAGCATAGCATATTCCTCCCGTGACAGTTGTTAAAGTATATTTAAAGTATTTGAAAGTATACTTAGCGGACTTAATGCTGGAATGCCATGACATTGTGTAAGATCTCAGTGCTAAGAGAGGAATGGTTGATCAAGAAGTCCTTTAATGCATACAGACTGCACTGGGTTTGGTATTTTGTCTTCCAGTGCATGTGAAGAGTAGTTGTTGGGTTACAGACCTACATTTGTAGGTCTGCTGAAATTTTCCAAGTCTTAAATGTGGTGTTAAATGTTGCTGCAATCCAGAACCTGAATAATGTATTTTTCACTCAGCAAATAAACAGATATGAAATACTAAGTAATTTAGAATGATTAATGTCGTGTTAATTGAGTGAAGCCAGTTTTCCTCATGAGAATAAATGATAATTTCAAGTTTCTCAAATAATTGTTCTATTAATTTCCCATTAGATAACTCAGGAAGATATTAAGAAAACATATGGTGGATCTTCTGGAAGCAGAGGTTATTACTCCAGTGCATTTGCCAGGTTAGCCCTACTCTGGTCAGTTTTAGTATAATCAAATGAATGATCAAGATGCATGTGTTTAACATGCTGATTTAAAGACTATGATGAATGATTGAAATAGTTTTAAAATTATCCTGACACCTGTTTCAGATCACCAAGTGTAATATGATATTTATTTCTGAAAAATCATTTTGGTTAGTATATGGCTCGAACATAGGTATGTCCCAGTCCTTTATTGGGAGGGGGAAGAGGGATAGGGGAAAAAAAAAGAACTTGAGGGTCACATGGTCTTACCTGATAAGGTCAGTTAATTAGTTTTATTTTTCCAACAGCTCCACAAATGCATACATGCTGATATATAGACTAAAGGACCCAACAAGAAATGCAAGTAAGTGCGTTCAGTTTCTTACTAGTAAGATCCTGTCTCGGAACAGGAAGAACTTTTGTATGGTATCAGTATTTTTAGGATAACCTAAATAGCTTTCACAAAGCAAGCTTCCTTATATAACTTTTCATTATTTCACTTTGCTTAGAAATAGTGTTTCTGATTTAATATCTTTGAGCACATTGTGGAAGCCAAAACGGAGTAGTAAGTAAAAGCTTGGAAAGTAGAGCTTGGTTTTGAGTCTTGAGGTGAACACAGAAGCCCCCCTTGTGTCTGTCTGCCATTTTAAGTGGAGCTATGGAAAGGAAGCCTGAAGAGCAGTGGCTAACCACGTTCCAAAATCAAGTGTTTTCCTAATATATCATAACTGGTGAAAGTTAGCCACAGCAGAATTTGTAATCTAAAAACTGTATTTTTAAGGGCGAAAAAAAGTAATTTACTCTGATAAAGTCTGTAGACTGATTACTAGATTTAGCCTAAGGAACAGTGTAAATTATTTAGCTTTCTGTGTGTAGAAAGATTA
>JAVCKT010022201.1:13404-32559 GCA_032273925.1 Rhynchotus rufescens
ATTGTCGGAACTGTATTGTCGCTTTATTGTCATGAAATGCACAAAAAATCAATCAGTGAATAATTTTTATAGTAGTTTGAGCAGCTGAGAAGCCACGTACACTTTTAAAGACAAGTAAATCCTATAATAAATTTGCAGTCCTCTTCTGTCCATTTTGCTTTTTAAATGCTCAGGAGATAAGCAGTTCTGAAGAATGCTTTTGAGCTGTTAGGAATCTTAAAATCCTCCTTAGGAGGAGGAATGTGTTGGTCATTAGAGTTCATTTGTGTTTTGGTACACTGGGATTGTATCTTGCTTTTGAAGTGGAATCACAGAGCAGGACCAATGGTCCTTTACTTGCAGCACCTCACAGGGAATAGGTCTGCTTAGAGGGTACTCGTTATTTTTGAGGAGTATGCAAGAGTATAGAAGATGTGTATATTTGGTTTGTAACACACAAACATGTAAATGTATCTGTTTTTTGCATAGAGTTGATGAATTCCAGAGTTAAATATATAAATGCTAGTGCATACTGAGATACGTCTATGCATCTAAGATGTATGACAGATGAGAGCGTAAGAGCTCTTTGCAGAGAACATTGTCTTTTTCACTCTGGTGTAACTATTTTAGGAAGGAAAGAAATAGTTACTACTTTCCTTGAACTGTTTTCTTGATATAACACTGTAAATTGCACAATCAGAAACTTGGGGTGACAATTACCAAGAATTAGCAGAGAAAAATAGCCATGTAATGCCAAGTAAAACAAGTTTTAATTTCTTGGAATGCACATTAAAAATAAGCTTCTTTAGAAACAATTCAGATTAGCAATTAGCAATTGCCACCATTTCTGTACTGGTATATAGATTTAAGTTTTTTTGAGCTATGTCAAGTCAACATCCTATTCAGCACAAGCCACGTCTATTTTTTTAAGCAGAAAATGTTTCAGTACTTCAAGTACTTTATGTGATATCAGGAATATTACTTTTTGCATTGTTTTCTCCATAAAGTGGAACGATGGCATTTTCTTCGAGGAAATAAGGAGGGGAAAGTATTCTGTTAGATCAGTTTTGCTGGCTTCTATTTGTGCTCAAAATTTGTTACTTAACTGTACAATTACTTTAAAAATACATTATTTGTTTTTAATATAAAAGTATCTCAAGTAGATAGTTTATACAGATTTGAAATGGATTCAACACAAATAGGATACTGTTGGAATAAAGCCTTTTATGAACAAACAGATCAAGTAGTAAGTCTTAAGAACAATAAATAAAATTGCTTCATCGTTTTGACTGAAACAATGTTTGTTCTGAACAAGAAGCAGTGATTGTTAATTTTCTATGGCTTAAGAATGTGAAGAAAAAATTTATTTTTAAAATCATGTAAAGAACATCTTTGGACCAAGCTGTGTTTAGTAGTAGTTTTTCACACAAGTGCTATGGCAGAAAATGCCTCAAGAAGCAAATAATACAAATGAAACCCGGTTATTTCATGTTTCTTTGCACTGCCAAATTCACTTCTCCATCTGAAAGTTTGTCCCACTCCTTGGAGTAGGGATAATTCTAGCACTGTAATGTTTTATTTGTTTTTAACTTGATAAAAATATTGCATGTTCGGTTTTTTAATGGAACAATCTCATGTAGTACCATGATCTATATTGTGTTGCTTTTTTATCATGGTAATAACAATATATTAATTACCAGGTTTTTCATTTTTTCTAGGACAGAGTTTTCCTGTATATTATAAAAGACTCTTTTTTATTATATATTTCAAACTTAGCACATTTCCTTATAAGCAGTAAAAATTACTCTTCTGGACTGTATTTTATTTCCCTGTACTAGTAACGTTGTCTGGCCTGATGGGTGTGTTTTGTTTATAACTTGGGAGAACAGAAGCAGGGGTGGCATCAGTTATGTCTGCAGTGTGAAAGAAAGTGTGACTTGGTCACTGGGAAATTTGAAGAGAAAGGAGAGGGGAAGAAAGCAAGAAATACAAATTGTTAAATTATACGTAGTTGCTATTATATTAGCTATGATAGAATAACTAAGTTAAGTCTACCAACATTTTACCTCTCTGATATAAATTTGAAACTTCTTTTTTTGCCCTGACAGAGTTTCTTGAGGCACATGAATTTCCAGAGCATATTAAAAAATTGGTGCAGAAAGAGAGAGAATTGGAAGAACAAGAAAAGAGGCAACGTGAAATTGAGCGCAACACTTGCAAGGTTAGAATTTCTACTGAATAGAAACTATAGAACTATAAAACAATAGAATTATATTGTCAGTAAATTGTAAGAAGTAAATTTTGATTCAGTACCATAACTCTTGTAATAAATATTCTCATATATATTTTTTACAATGAATTGCTTAGAATGAATTCAACACAGAAGCCTCTGTTAGAGGTCACCAGATATACTCTTGTAGAGTCCATGTGTTCCATGTGAACTAGAATTACTGTTAAAAAAATTATATTCTAAAAATGGAATTACTGTTACAAAAACCTCTTAAATCTGTCAAATACTTGATTAAAGCAAAAAGAATTCCAAACAATGCCATGGGATGTTAGCTGTCTTGTACAATTACATCTCTTCAAATAATATGGTGATCCTTTGCTTTCTGAAAGAATGTTTCTTGATTTTTGTGGTAGTTAGTTTTTAGACAGAGATGGATTTTTTTGACATGAATTTGATGACCACAAACAAAACATACAGCTGTGACTTGAGGTGATCAGTCCTTATGTCAGTGACTGCTCTGCCTAAGAATCAGTCAGTTGCTTTCTCAGAAAGCTCTCTGCACTAAATGTAGCTATGTATGCAATAAAGGAATTTCATATCCATTGTTCCTATGTGCATTTTGTTTTGGATGATGTGCTTATAATTGGATCTTACACAGTCCAGAGATTAGAGATATCCTGGTTATTACAATGTTATACCCTAGCTTGTAAAAAGGTATAGGTACATAAATAAATAGTTCCCTGCCATCTGTTGTATCCTTGATGGTTTCTATTCGCAGTTGTATAACCAGCTGAATAGAAATTGTCCCATACCTGATGTAGAACTAGAGATGTGTTTTATTATTGGATTTGTTGAAAATAGAATTATAAATTTAGAGGTACTTATTATGAAAGAAGTATGCAGTTTGTGTTAACTTTTTTTATTGTTGCATTTCATAGATTAAGCTGTTCTGCATGCATCCTGTTAAACAAATCATGATGGAGAACAAATTAGAGGTTCACAAGGACAGGACACTGAAGGAAGCTGTTGAAATAGCTTACAAGGTATATCATATGTAACAGTACGGCTAAACTTTTAGATATAATTTGTTGATATTTTGCGTTTCTGCTGTTATGTATTATTAGTGTCTAAATTTCTATTGCTGTGTATTTTCCAATAGCAGGCTACTTTGGGAATTGTTGTCCAAGTTTTTCTGTTAGCCATGAGGTGATTTCCATGTTTGAGATGATGCATCCCTTTCAAGGGCAGTATGACTTTATATACCAGTATTCTAAAATCAGATAGGCCTGCTGGTCTGTGGTCTCAGTAATTGGAAAGAATCCTGAACTTGGGTATTTGTATTGCGGCAAAATGTGCTCTTAGATTTGTGCTGAGGACTTCCTGCATAACTAACAGTGACATCGTTGGCCACCACAATTTCTTTTGATTTTTGTCTGCCAAAAAGAGGCAGCAGTTGAAGGCCTGCATTTTTGCTGAGTTTAGCTTAGTTTAACCTACTTGTACTGTTTTGACGTATGCATCATTTGCTAGAACAGTTTCGGCCAGGTAGGGTGGACTTGGAGAGACTTGAGATATGTGAAAGGCGATGATTAGTGACCCTGATTTTCCTGGCCTCTTAAGATGCCTCTTAAGGTTCTGAGTGGTCTTATCTGTCTGCATGCATTTCTTGGGCATGTCTCCATGTGTTCTGTGTACATATTTTCCAGTTTCCTTATTCTGCCTTCTCTGTATCTTACTACAGAGTGCCACGTGTTATCTTGTGCCTCATGCTCTAGGTGTCCCTGCTTGAGCAGGGGTTGGACTAGATCTCTAGAGGTCCCTTCCAACCTTAACGGTTCTGTGGATCGATACAGGCTTCTTTCACACGTGTAGACTTCTTTTTTTGTCCCCTGACCAAAACTGAAATTTGTAGACTCAAGTGAAAGTTAGAGATGCATGTGCATGGATAGTGCATGTGCACTAAGTGTGCATGAATAGTTCATGAGGAAAAAAATGAAACCTACAAATAAGTCATTATTAAACAGTCCATCTTTGCATTTTAGCTAATGGATTTGGAAGAGTCTGTTCCTTTGGATTGCTGTCGTCTTGTTAAATATGATGAGTTCCATGACTACTTGGAGCGGTCTTATGAAGGAGAAGAGGATACACCAATGGGACTGTTACTTGGAGGGGTCAAATCAACTTACATGTTTGATTTACTTTTGGAAACAAGAAGACCAGACCAGTTTTTCCAGTGCTATAAACCTGGTGGTAAGTCATGTAGCTGCATACAAAGATGCACTAAAATCATACATTGTGTGATGGTATGAAAATGAAAGTTGCATAGTATAGGACTTCCTCATGATGTGTAAGAGAAGAGCTTTCTTATACTAGTCTTTGTGAAACTGGCAGTACTCCAAATTACATACTGTGCTTCACAGCAAATGCTGTTCTAATTGAAGTAGTTGTAAGATGTTCAAAAATTGGGCAAGCTGTGGTATTCTTTTAGCTCTTTGGCAGTAAAATTGATCTGAAAATGGAATTCTGCAGTTGAACTTCTAAAATTGTATAGATTTATGAAATGTCTTAACCTGTATGTAAGACACTGAATGGGGTTTTTCTCTGTTGAATTGCCTCATGTGCATGCTTATCTTTCCTTCTTTCTTACAGAGGTCATGGTAAAGGTTCATGTAGTTGACCTAAAGACTGAATCTGTTGCTCCTCCAATAAGTGTACGAGCTTATCTGAATCAAACAGTTTCAGAATTCAAACAGCTTATTTCAAAGGTAACTTAGAATCATTCATGTATTGTATAAAAAAATTAAGTCATTCTAATTGTTAAAATATGATTTAAAGTCTGCACCTGCTACAGTTCATTTTGGCTGTGCATTGTGTAAGGGTTGCCTTAGCTGTTAAGAGCTGAGCTTGTCTCTTTACTCCCTGCTGCCCAGAGCAGTCTGGTTCTGGTTCTTGCTTCCATCCACAGTTCTGCAGTGCTTTGCACCAGCCTAGGTACTGTCTGGCACGTAAGAGCTTACCAGGAACAGTCTGCTGCTTGGGGGATGAGCACAGGAAAGCCCTTCCTTACTGAGCGGGTGGTTGAATGCTGTCCCAAGCTGCCCGGAGAGATGGTGCAGCTTCCATCCTTGGAGATGCTAGACATTTCACTGGCCGTGGTTCTGGGCAACCTGCCCTACCTGACCCTGCTTGGAGCAGGAGTTTGAACTGGGCTGCTCCAGAGGTGCTCCCCAGCCTCAGCTGCCATGGGGTTCTCGAGAGAGTCAAGTTGTGTCCTTATAGGCTGGGAAGTTGAGTTGATAGGACACTGAGGTGTCCTATCAGTGCCAGAACTAGTGAACTGTTACAGGACAACTGAACTGACATACAACTTCCCTGGTTGGCTTTGGTAACGGAAATTAACATCCAAAGTTGTGTCCTTATTCTCTGCACAGACTCTTTTCAGCCCAGCAGCCCCTTAGCATTAAGATACAGATTAATTTTAGATGGTCTTAGAGCATGGACCTTCACTGCTGCTTTTGCACTGGGAAAAGGTAGATGTTTTAATTCTGCCTAACTCAGTTCTGACTG
The DNA here is from genome assembly GCA_032273925.1 of Rhynchotus rufescens. Lineage (NCBI taxonomy): Eukaryota > Metazoa > Chordata > Aves > Tinamiformes > Tinamidae > Rhynchotus > Rhynchotus rufescens. Next base: position 19,181 of record JAVCKT010022201.1, read on the forward strand.
GTGTAACTTTTCATAGTATTAGTTGTGGAAAACTGGTTGAAACAGAAACAATTTCAACATTTTTCTATTTTGAGGCCTTGATACAGATATAATATTTGTTTCAGTAATTTTATTTCAGTCTAATAAGTGTACCAACCTGATAGACAATAAGATGTATTTTCAGATAGTTTATGCCATGAAAAATGAGACTGGTTCTGGTTCATATTAGCAACTTGCCAATTCTCAGAAGATCCAGACATTTGGGGGTCTTTCTGCCTTATGAGGAAAAAAGATTGTCAAAAGATGGAGAGAAATGGACTGGGGGGAGTGGGCTTGGGAGGTTTAGTCCTGTGGTGTTCTTCATCTTTTAGACCACTTTTGCTTTTGGGCTTACCTACTCTTACTACTTCCAGAAATATTCAAATATTTGATATGATTGTAGAATGTAAATCTTACTGTACTGTCCATGTCCTGTTTTAGGCTACACACCTGCCTGCTGAAACAATGCGGGTGGTATTCGAACGTTGCTACAATGACTTGCGTCTTCTGAATGTGTCCAGCAAAACACTGAAAGCCGAAGGCTTTTTTAGAAGCAACAAAGTATGTTCTCTGACCTTAAAACTTCCATTTTGCGCTTATTTGTAGCCTGTATAGATTGAGGGTGCACCTTGTGGTATATAAGCATCTTCATGAATGGAAGGAATACTTTTTTAAGTAGGAAGGAATAGGAATACTTTTTTAAAAGTGCTTATTTTGCACCTATCAGTCTAGTTGCTGTTCATTTCAGTCTTAACATGGTTATGAAAGAATGAAATGCCTTTTAAGCTACGTGTTCTTTATCTTTTCCGTAAAATGTTTTTTGAATGTGCTTGAGTGCAGAAGATGGCATATTGATACAACTTCTAGTTCATGATGAATCCTAAGAGTTTGCTGCTGTTGCTTTTTGCTCTTTCTTCAGATGATACTTTATGATTAAGTCCTGGTTTTTGTACTCAGGTATTTATTGAAAGCTCTGAGTCCTTGGACCGTCATGCAACGTATACGGACTCTCATTTATGGAAGCTTTTGGATCGTCATGCAAATACAATCAGACTGTATGTCTCCTTACCAGAGCAATCGCCTGCGTCTCAGTTCAGACGAACAGTTTATCAGAAGTCAAGCGGAGACTCAGGCAACTTGGATGAAGTCTGTGAAAGAGTGAAAGGACCTGTTGGTAATATGAAATACGTAAATGCAGTTCTGGAAGAAAGCACTGAAAAGCTTAAAAGCTACTCCCTGCAGCAGCAGCAGGAGACAGATAATGGGGATAGCAGCAAAAGCACAGAGGCCAGTGATTTTGAAAACATTGAATCACCAGTGAATGAAATAGACTCTTCAGCGTCAGCAGAAAACAGGGAACTTGAAAACCAGATTCAAGTTTCTGATCCGGAAAACCTGCAGTCTGAGGAGCGGTCGGATTCGGATGTGAATAACGACAGGAGCACCAGTTCAGTGGACAGCGACATCCTGAGTTCCAGTCACAGCAGCGACACTTTGTGCAATGTGGACAGTGCCCCAATTCCCTTGGCCAACGGGCTGGATTCGCACAGCATCACAAGCAGTAGAAGATCCAAAGCAAATCAGGGGAAGAAAGAAACCTGGGATACAGCTGAAGAAGATTCTGGAACTGATAGTGAATATGATGAAAGTGGCAAGAGTAGAGGAGAAGCACAATATATGTACTTTAAGTCGGAACCCTACACTGCAGATGAAGGTTCAGGAGAAGGACAAAAATGTATGTATTAAAGTATCTTAAAATAATCTAGTTTTTATTACTGCTTATATACTGTGTATATGTTTATATGCTACATTCTGTGTAATGACAGTATTAAAAAACTTGGTACTTCAAATAAAAGTAATCAAAGAAAGTTTGGGTACCTAGAGAGCACCAGCTCTGGGCTGCTAGTGCCTCTCACATGAGTCTCCAGAGGTAAAATGTGAAAAGGGCCATTGACCATCATTTTAGTAATGTTACTATAGCTGATAACTGTGAGTATAAATAATAACTTGAAAATACTTTTTTGGTGTTTCACGCTATCTTTGTTTTCATTTTTGCTCAGGGCTGGTGGTGCATGTTGATAAAAGAATTACGCTGTCTGCCTTCAAGCAACATTTGGAGCCATTTGTTGGAGTCCCATCCTCCCACTTCAAAGTCTTTCGTGTCTATGCCAGCAATCAGGAGTTTGAGAGTGTTCGGCTGAATGAGACCCTTTCGTCATTTTCTGATGATAATAAGGTTATTGAAAAATAGTTTTGAATAATTAAATATATTGATACAATGTAGCCAAATTTAAAAACCATACCCTACATCTTTGTTAATTGCCAAGCTGTGTCATTATGTCAGTTTTGGCAGTGATTACAAAGTGTTTTAATTTGAGATTACTTCTCACAAATACTCCGTTTTCTTATAGATTACGATTAGGCTTGGAAGAGCCCTTAAGAAGGGGGAATACAGAGTCAAAGTCTACCAGCTTTTAGTAAATGAGCCAGAGGTAAGGTTTTGAAAACCTCATTGTCAAGAAATAGTGATTTATGATAATGCATGCTGTAGCCACCGTTGTTCTCTGAAATATTTGGAGTTTAAAAAAAAAAAAAGAAAATCAAGACTCTGCTGTTTTCCTAAAAGTATTCCTGCAGTACTTAAAGCTGTTACTATCTCTGCAAGTATTTAAAAAGAGGAATTGAGGTTATTTCTTCCTGTACTATCTAAAGTATTCATTTGGAATATCATCTATTGCATCTCCTTTGAGTTTCTTTATATCTGCAGTGTAAACAGAGGATAAATGAAGATGTAGGAAAGCAATGTAGAATTCTTGCCAAATGAGAAAGTACATTTGCTTGTGGTTGTGGTTATCAGTAGTATAGTGCTACAATAATCAGCTGTCTTTGTGCGCTGCAAGCAATGCTCTCCAGAATGATTAGCTGGGTAGTACAGCTCTTTCTGGCAAAAGACAGTCTGGAAGGGACAGGACTATTTTGTTTGTAGATTTGTTTATTTGTAACTGTCTAATCGTTCTGTATCTGTTACCTTTGCAGCCATGCAAGTTTCTTCTAGATGCAGTTTTTGCTAAAGGAATGACTGTGCGACAGTCCAAAGAGGAACTCCTTCCTCAGCTGCAAGAACAGTGTGGCTTGGACTTAACCATTGACAGGTAAGGAGCCTGCAATCAGCACTGAAGTTACTTCATCTAAACATTTAATTACAAAGGTGTTTTCATTCTTTTCGAAATGAAGAAGTTGTGAAAGGGTAGAAACAAGTTACTGTGTTTGAATCAAACTGGAAATACAGATGATAATTTACAGTTCTTGGTATCAGTCTGTCAAAAGGAGTAGTGAGGAGTTTTTTCCTCACCAATATGATCGCTTGACTGGGCTAGAGGTGTAGTCTGCTGTGCTTGACTACGTTGTGTGGTGCCCTAGGCTTACATGGCACGTGGCAAGATTTGTTTGCTTCTGTGTGGGAGTGTGCAGTCACCCTGCAAGCTCTGTCCTCGTGTTTAATCCTGTTGCAGTGCCCCTTGCTGTTCTGTCTGAATCAAAGTTCATCCCTCTGTCTTGTGACTGGATGAGATGCAGTAGATCTAAGTACGTAAACTAGGTACCAGTGTTCTGAGCTCCCCAGCTACTTCCCAGATTGTTGGAGAAAACTGTCAGGAGACATTTGGGAACACACGACCTTCTCATCCTGCATAGCAATAGAAAGAAAACGTTTCCTTACACATTTCCTGCACTGAACAAGCACGCGTGGGCCTGTGCTCCTGTTTTTCTGAATGATGCAGCTTTGAGTGGAGCAGTACCTTGCTGAATGCTAAAGCTGTACCTGATGAGCATAACGTACCTCAAATGAGCTGTATTTCAGCTGTTAAACTACTCTATTTTAAACTATGTGGCAGTGGTAACTTGCTAGGAGCCGATTAAAATTTATCATTTATCTCTGTGTTCGCAGGTTTCGCTTACGAAAGAAAACCTGGAAGAACCCAGGCCCTGTGTTCCTGGATTATCATGTCTATGAAGAAGACATCAATATTTCAAGCAACTGGGAGGTCTTCTTAGAAATACTTGATGGTAATCATGATGCTTTTCCTTTTTTTCTTTTTTTGACTACTAGTGAAATTTTGGTAGAAAAGGCCGTGCTGATTTTCTGTGTCTGCTGGGGAACAGATGGAAGGTGTGAAGAAAAGATGCAGAGCGAGTAGAAACTGAAGCTTTCTGGCTTAGAAGCCTCACATAACTGTTAGTGAATGGATTCACTAGTGTCATAAGCATTTTTCATAGTTGTGTTCCATCATGATATTTTTGTACTTGCATAGTCAAAATTTTAGTAAAATTTTGAAATGAGTTTGGGAGGACTTGCAGGTTCCCACAGACATTTCTGTTATTTCACATTTGACAGATACCTTGACATTCTACTGTTTTAGATTTTTGGGTTAGTTTTGGAGTAGTTTGCCACATTTCCTCTAGTGAGTCTTGGAAATAACAGCTTTGTAGATCATCATTGCCAATGCAGCTTGCAGAAGTGCCATGGGGCTTCCAGTTGTTCTGTAATACTGTGCCTACTGTCCGGTCCAAATGTGCTGCTCTAACCCAGCTGTAGAAGCTGCAGCTGATCCCACTGTGTTCCACGAGGACCAAAAGCCACCGGTACCTGCAGTGCTGCAGGGCTTGGCACAAGGGTTAAGGCAGCTGCTTTAAGTCAGGATTTCTATGACTGCTGCTGTCACCACTGCTCTTGTGCTCTTACAGCTACACATGGGAGGCATTAGTTAAATGACATCCCTTAGAGTAACTTCAGTTGTGTTGTAGCATAGCAGCTTTACATCAGACTGTTGCAAGTATATTTAATTTAGTAACTCTCTCTGGTTTCAAAGACATCTTGTGTAATTACTTCAGACTTGAAATAAACACTGAGAAGGATTAAGTGGTTGCATTTTCATTTTGGATAGTAGATTAGTGTTGAATTGCAGCACAAATGTAGCCATGGACAAGATACAAGTCGGCATTAAGGAAGCTTAAATAGTGTTGATATTTTCATGCAGAATGAAATTGTCAGTAGGCAAGTGTTAAAGCCACAAGTTCTGCATACTAAATGACAGCTAGTCTGACTTAAAAATAATCAGCCCAGCCCTTTGGTATCACTTATGCTTCTCTAATAGTGGCATTAGCAGTATTACTGTTTAGATTAGAAGAATTTGATACCTGAAAGTGTTATGAAAATGCTGGAGTATTAAAAGTCTTTAAAGATGGTAGGTTAAAGCCCATTTAAGCAAGCTGAAAAGTCACTGTGTGAGAAGTAGAAGCTGGCAAGGTTGCTCTGGCAAAGAGTGCGTTCTGGGGGCTGAGGAGGGTGCAAAACCCGGAGGTTGGCCCCTGGCTGGAGGGGTGGATGCTGGTACGTGACCAAGTTGTGTGTGATGGGGCAGCTTGTGAAGAGAAATGCCCAGTGTTACTCTTGAGAGATGGCAGCTATGAACAGCCCTTTGAAATGAGGAAATAGGAAAGTGCAACTAATTCCTCCTCTTCTCTTCTCTTCCTTCCTTTTGCTATTCACTTGATCTTGGCTAGTTTGTGTAAATATGTAGCCTGTCATATTTGAGTATACAAATGCTATCTAAAACCCTCTGATTTTAAATAGGAATATGTTGTGATGTTACTCTATTCTTCCTAGGCGTAGAAAAAATGAAATCTATGTCGCAGCTTGCTGTTCTGTCAAGACGTTGGAGGCCATCGGAGATGAAGCTGGATTCTTTCCAGGAAGTCGTGCTGGAAAGCAGCAGTGTTGATGAATTGAGAGAGAAGGTAAAATGTGGAATATGATGCAAGTTTCTTGTGGTAGCCAAGAGCTTTAATCATTTTTTTCTCATTGTGCAGTACTGATAACTTCGTAGCTACTTAGTGATTTTTTTCTTCATGAGCTTGAGAGCTTCTCCCCTCCCATTACCAGAGCCATAGGATTCATCAGTTTACCTTGTAGCTTTGTGAAATTGGCTCATACTGAAGTGTGAATACAAGTATTTAAAAACAAATGCACCTTTGAAGAACCCTTGAATTCAACTATTGGCTCTTATTCTTGGAAAGCATAACCTGTGAAAGCAAAGTTAGGCTTTTATCACTTTTTTCCTTTTTTTGTTTCCCCAAGAGATTACTTTTGCATTCCAAAATATGAAACCTTTTGGACTTTTCATGCCTGAATTTGAGAGCTCTTGCCCAGAGGCTATGTAATGGTATCTGGTAAAATTATACTTTGGCTGAAAAGAAAAATAGTTTTCATGTGATTGCTTCTTGTTTTTCCTTATTGCCAAGACCCCACTAGCAGGCAAGCAGCCATGTGCTGTCCTAGCAGATATCTGGAGTATGAAGTGCATCTCATGCTGAGAACACTTTATTAATCCAATGTGTTGCAGGGTTCAGCTTTTAAGATAAATCATTATTTATACCTAGTGTACCCAGATGCAAAGACTGTCCTGCATGGTGATGCCAGCAAAAGGACATCTGACAAAAATCTTGCGTCCTTAAAATTGGCAGTGATCATACATTAGGGTTCGGCACGTAGCTGGAAGGTGCTCCTCTCAGCCTTGCCCAGCGTTGTGTTTGTGTTAGGCCTCCAGTCCAAATGAAATTGTCCACGGCTTTTTCTGGCCAGATTGCTGGCTCCTCTTTTCCCATCTTAAGAATTGTGTGCAAGGAATAATTCAGCAGCATCTTTTCTGAGAGGTATTAATCTATTTGCTCCCACCAGTAAAAACAAATTAGAATGAGCCCTCTGTGTTAGCAGATGTTTTCAGCCCACTCTTTTCTTTCTGGTTGCTTCCCCAGATAAATTTTGCAGCTTTGTCCAGTCTTAGGTCAATGTGGTAGTACCTTTCTTTTGATGCAGGTAAACTGATGAGGGGCCAGCTGCTGGAGCAGCTGTTTAATATGAGGCAGATGGTCACTTGGTGTTTTGGAGTGTGCATATTATCAATTGGTTTTTTATTGCTTCCCTACTGCTTGGATTAGCAATGTGATGTACTGTCACAGCAGAAGTGTCAAACATCAAAAATTTGTACTGTTTCACTGCATTCTTTTATAAATTACTTGATATCTTTTAAATATTTCATTGGACTTTTAGATTTTGCTTGCTGACTTTTGTATAGATGCTGCATAACATTGATGTGAAATAGTATTAAACTACAATCTTTGCTTTGTTTTGCAGCTGAGTGAAATAAGTGGAATACCCTTAGAAAACATAGAATTTGCAAAGGTTAGTAACATATGTGCATTTTATATTATATTGGAATAGATGTGTAATTTTATTCACAAAGTAATTGCTGCTTTTCAGGGTAGAGGAACCTTTCCATGTGACATTTCTGTACTAGAGATTCACCAGGACTTGGACTGGAATCCTAAAGTATCTACACTGAATGTCTGGCCTCTATATATTTGTGATGATGGTGCAGTAATATTTTATAGGTATGTATTGCAGTAAAAATCGGTGTAAAAATCTGCATTTTAGCCTGTGGAATGATATCATTCCACAAGAACACTGTCCTTTTGTCTTGGGGAAAATGACTTCGGGTGAGAAGGTTGAAAACTTTGAGCTGAAAAATGTTCCATGGCTTTCTGCAAAACAGCTTGGAATATACCAGGAATATACCTGGTTCCCTACTGGAATCTGTGGGAATCTTACCACAAGACTATACTCTAGAGCACAAATATTTTATTTTCTGAGGTGATGTCTTTTGAGAAAATTATGTGGCTTTCTGGAAAACAGAATACTGCAATTAGAATGATAATTTTAAGGTATGTTTTAAGATATATTTTCATTTTAGGGATAAAACTGAAGAATTAATGGAATTAACAGAGGAGCAGAGAAATGAACTGATGAAAAAAGAAAGCAGCAGACTGCAGAAAACTGGACACCGGGTAACCTACTCTCCTCGTAAAGAAAAAGCACTAAAAATATATCTGGACGGAGCGCCAAATAAAGATTTGACTCAAGACTGATACTTGCTATAGCATTTTCCCTGGGAAATTTTTTGTTAAAATTAAAAAAAAAAAAAAGTTCACTACTACTGTGTAGTGCCATTACGGCAGGACACTCATTAGGTGTAAGTGCTGACACCAGCACTGACTGGGCCGCGTTCCCAGTCAGAAGCTCAGTGCCCCGGTGGGTCACTGTTTGACTTGGAATCATGTTGTGCACTATAGTCAAATGTACTGTAAAGCTAAAAGGGATGTGCAAATAAAAGATTAGAACTAAAAAATGGGCGGGGAGGGAAATGAGTGGAAATTGAGGACAGTGTGCACATAGTAGCTAGTGAAACTAGCCTCAAACAGGATATTCATAGCTTAATAATAAAAGCTGTGCAAAGGCCATGAAAGAATCCTTTTTTTTTCCTGTTTGTTTCACTGATACACACATTACCTCATCAGAGAGTCTGAAGTACATGTTAAAATAAGGGTTCTGGAAAAGCTGCAACAAGGGGTCGCAGATGCGTAACGGAGGTGCTGCAAGTGTTGTAAGGTTTTAGAATATCCTTCCAGCAACTGGGCAGGCCGAGACAGGTGTCTTTGGAAAGCTGCTGCAGGTGTTGGCTTGTTGAGCAGAAAGGCTGTTGTAAGGTAAACTGGGGTTTTAATAGGTTCTGGAAGCTGGTGAGCAGCTCTACTATTGCATTCAATGTGTAAATAAAACTTGCCCTCTCCATTTAACAGAACTGCAGTTCAGCTATTTACCATGGTATTTCTTTTCACATATCAGCATTCATTGTGTACATTTGAAAGTATAGTTGCCTATTTAAATTTGTATTCATTTTGTTTGACAATGCTGGGTACTTTAGGATTGTATTTCCCCTCGTTAATGAAGTTTTTGTTCAGCTACTTTTTTTGTACATTTTGTTTTTGAGACTATTACAAGTTTGCATCTTCTCCACCCACTGAAAGTCATTTTGTTTTTTTTTTCCTGGAGTTGATTCTGTAGCTATATGTAGTTAAGTATTTGGGCAACCTCCAACACCTCAACAAGTCCAAACTTCTTGGTAGTTCAGGTTGTGGTGCAAAGACTGATGCAGCCAACATGATTTCATTGCAAAGCCTAGGAACAGCAATTTTTTGCTTCGGTCCATAAAGATCAATAGAGAACAAGTCTCCGTAGTTTTTGGAATACCATCTAATTTATAATAAATGATTTTGGTAAACTTTTTCATGCCAGATGCTGTTTACAACAATGAACATGCCAATAAAACATTTGTTCATTCTGCTGTGTTATTTTAGTCATTAAATACTGTGGATTTCTCTGACAAAAAATCAGAATTATTTCACAGAAATGCAGATTTCTCCAACACAGCTGGTGTGAATGTCAAGGTAGTGTGTAAGCATGTGCATATATACACACATACCCCACACTTGTACAGGGCATGTTATTACATGTGGCATTTTAAAACCTATTTGCTCCTGTTCTTTGCTTACATTCATAGAATTTTTTCACCTGAAGCTTCCTTTCTAGAATTGGATTCCTCACTGGTGAAACTTGCAGGCTCTGGGTGTGCTTGGCAGCTAAGTTTTGTCCAAGAGAGGACAAAGATGTTTGGAGAAGTGACTGCAGCTCCTCTTGGCACATTGACTGCTGTCCAGCAGCCTAAGTGGCCCGAGGAGGCTGGCAGCTTGGGAGCCCGGGCTGCGCAGAGGAGCTTCCCTGTTCCTCCTTTTTCCATTGCATCTGGGCTGCCTCATCTCCCACACAGGTGAGATGGAAGCAGGGTGTGAGTATCATCCTGCAGGTGGAGTAGCTTCATTGAGCTACCAGGTAAGTGCATATATAGAGCTCTAAAGAAGTTGTAAGAGTTGCTGGAAGACTGGAGAAGTTTCAGGAACAAATGCATCAAGCTTTTTTTTTTTTTTTTTTTTTTTTTTAAAATTAAAAAATGGGGAACCAAAAAACCTAGCCATGGAGTAAAGTAATCCCTAGTGCTATTTGGGAAGCTTCAGCTGAGCAATTAGTTTTATACCTGCAAGCTTTGGTGGAAACCTGGATGGAAGACTGAAGGGCATCTTTATAGTAATTTTCAGCACAATTCAGTACCAGTTTATTGGCATATGTATCTGGATGTTCTGGGAGACATTTTCTAGTATCTGCTTTGTATTGTAATCATTTTGTTTTGGATTTGACCATGGGCTTTTTAAAAGAAAAAAACAAGCAGAGTTCCTAATTAATTCTAATTAGCTAATTAGAATTAGCTAATTCTGCTGAGATCTTGCTAAAATCTCTACTGAATCAACTGTTTTGCCTTTTGGGTTGAGACATCAGGAACTTTGTTGCCCTTAGGGTAGCCCTGTTATATAGGGACTACCCAGTTTAAGCACAGACCCTGCTTGCTTGAAGTAAGTCTTATAAAGAGACAAAAAATTGTATGGATGGGCCATGTCTAAAGTGCCATTTTATATAGGGTGAAAGGAGAAGTAATTTTGTGAACTTGGAGTGGGCAGAGATCATGTGTGCATGCATGTCTTGGTGTGAGAATTTGTGGTAAAAATGCATTCTTAAATGAACAGTCAGGCTGTTCTCCTGAAATGTCCCTGCTGTGCAGAACACAGCAATCGTCACTATTCACCTGAGTTCTTGTGCCCAAGCAATTTGTTGAAAGGCTTTCCCAGAGCAGAATGGGTGGAAGATTTGAAGGCTGATAGCTCAGCTGACTGCTCTTGCTCAGCTAATGGTGCTGATGTCAAACATAAAGTTGGGACTGATGTTGGGGAGAAGCTCTCTGAAAAGTTACTTGGCTGGAGCCTTATGACATCTGGTAACGTAGCTAAGAACAGAAGATGAAATCTGTGTCCCCCAAAATTATGAATATTGGGAGAGCTGTTCATTGTAGCAAAGTGTTGTGAGACAGCTGGGAACCTGAGAGTTTGATGGATCAGACTTTATTTTCTGGGCTTGCTATTGATTTTGTAAATCAAGTGACCTGTTAAAATGGTAATGATAATATTTGCACTAAGCAGATATATGCCTCTGAAGTGTATTAAAAACACCATTTCTTAAAGAACTTTCTCTGGGTGTAGGCAAGTGGGAGAGCTGTAAGTCCCTAAATGTGAATAAAAACTACTTAGAGTGTCTGAGAAATAGAACTAATTAACCTGTATTAACTTCCCCTTTCTCCCTTAAGAGTGCTAGGGGACAGTACAGTGTGCAGATGCCTGAATGAGCGCTGCCCAAGAAGGGCGTCCGCACAGTGCAAAACGCTGCCTGGGAGGTGCTGCTAGAACTTGCTCTAGCTGAAGTGCAGCCCCCTGAGCGCAGCTGCACTGTGCTCTTGTGTGTCTGTGTGTGTATACAGACAGGGATTTAGTGCACAGCTGAGATTGTGTTCCTGGTGTTCAGCCCATTTATGTTAGGTTTGCAATTTTAAGTAATGGATTTTTTTGCCTTTGGGAAATACAGCCCACATCAGCCAGCCTGAAAGTTTCCATAAGCAAATAGATATGTTTGTGTGTAAGTATGTACATGCCATATGTTTTCCTTAAGGAAAAATGGGATGTATTTGGGCTGGGGTGTGGTGTTTTTGCAGGAAGGTTGGTTTCCTGGCACTGTGCCATGTCTCAGACACTGAGGGGGCAAAGTGGGCCAAGGACCACCCTTCCTGCAAGCAGGAAACTAAAGGGGTGCTTTATAGCTGGGGGACACCAGCACTTACATTAGGCTGAAGTTTGTTGCAAGACAAATGACCTCTCTTGTACCCAGCTGCAAAGGTGGGTATGTTCACATAGGAGTAGGCCCCTTTTTATCTTTCCTCCTTTCCTTTTTGTCCTTCCTCCTACAACGTGGGGGAAAACAGTTCTAAAAATATGTACAAGAAATATTCAAAACTTATAGGATTGCTAATAAGTTAATATATTTAATGAGTACAAGCACTGGCAGGTTTAGTTCTAATGTGAAAAGGGGAAGTACCAATCCAAAGGAAATGCTGGGATTTCTTACTTGTCTTTTAAGCAGATGTTTGATCCAAGGGTTGGCAGAACAAAATCAGCTGTAGTTGAACATGCAGCATTGGTGCCCAGAAAGGGTGCTCACTGAAAACCTTTTTTATTGCACTTCTATCCAGCAGTATGCGCTTAGGGTTTATATAAGCAAGACACTAGACAAAAAAATCATAGAAATAAGTGAATAACTAAACTAGTGTTGAGACTTCAAATTTCATCTCCCAAAAACAGCTCATGAGCGGAATCAGGCTCTTGCAAACCTATTTGGTCCTCAAGACTTTCTAATTCTTTACGCACTTCCTGAATGATGCTACTTTCTTCGTAATCAGAGAGCAGCTCTCTGGGTATCACACCGGGAAAGGGCATCTCAGCCATGATTAAGGGGTCGTCTTTTTCATTGCTTCTGCTTTCTCCAGTGGACAGTTCACACACAGACACAGTGCTCTGGCTGTTGGGAAAAGAAAAGCATAGTCATAGAGTGCACCTCCTCGTGTCCTGTTACCTGGTCCTTAATCGAATTCTTGATTCCCTCCCCGTGTGAAAGCCTAGTAGACATGTGAAACTGTCATCTCTATCTACATAGCTGGCTTGATAATCTGAGTTTAAAAGCCTGATGGTTGGAGAGCTGAGGTGGAGCTTTGCCCATGCAGAGCTAGAACAGCAGAACACGTTCACGCCTGGGACACCAGATGGCACAGTCTGACTCCTGTGCCACAAGAGACTGCGGTGCAACAAGCAGTTGCTCCTCTGTTAATGGCATAATACCAAATTAAGAAACAAAATACTTCAGCTGCAGAGGAATGCAGAAAATAAGGTAATACTGCATGTTGTCAAACTTTAAAATTTGTCAAGCTTTTGTTTCGCTTTGAAATGGGCCGGCCCAGCAGTTGAATTTGCTACCGTTTTTATTGCTTTGCAAGTTAGTCCAGTTGCCTGCTGATAGTGTTTATCAGGCACTAGGCATGCTTTCAGCTGGAGGGCACTTCAAGTGGTGGTGTGGGGCGGAGGCAAGAGTGGTTTTTGTTGTTGGCTTGATTTGCCTCTTTTTTTAATAAAAAAAGTTCGAATTCACCAAATACTTTCACAAAATTCAGAGCTTTAGCCTGCTTTCCATGTGAATCACTGGCAGGCAGTATGCACAGTATTACTGTAATTGTGCAGTATTAGACAGGTAAGTAATTCTTGTGGCTATAGCTGGATTGCTCAGATATATTCTCATTCTAATTTATATCTGCTTTATATATTCTCATGTGAAATGTTTTCCTCCTTACTATATCTGACGTGCTGCTGACATACCTTGGCTGAGGTTGATAGCACTTGCACATTAGCTGAAATTACTGTGCTGAAAGGATCTGTTTTGCTTCCTTAGATCAATTTTTTGAAAAAATATTGAAATCTAGAGG
>JAVCKT010022202.1:12413-22789 GCA_032273925.1 Rhynchotus rufescens
TTTGCCTGCAGGAATGGGCAAGGCCGGGAACGGCCGCGTCCAGCTCCCGGGGCCGCCTCCGAGAGGGAGCATCGGGGCTGAGCGGCTGCCCCCAAGCTCTGGGCAGTTCCCGCTAGCCCAGCGATCCCACGGCTCCGAGCGCTGCCCGCTGCCGAGAGCGCTCGCCCTTCCACCTGCTCCCTCCTGCTCCCAGAGGGTCTGGAAGCGCTGGCCCTCGGGAAGTCGTGTTCCCTGCTCCCGTGGGGGCTTTCCTGGGTGTCCCGCTCCGGGCTCCGTTGGGGTTGCACCTTGGAGCCGGGCGCAGACGTGTCAGGTGCTGCAGTGCGGGCGCCCCCGGCCCCTCACAGCCGACCACGGCCCTTGGTGGCAGAGCTCCAAAGCTCTCCGCTCCTTCGGGATGGAGAGGGATGGGCGGGAGGCCGAGCTGTGGCTCCCGGCTCTGGCCTTGCTGGCCGGAGGAGCCGCTGGAGGTGCCGTTCCCCAGGCGAGGCCTGGGCGCTGCCCGGCCATCACAGAGAGGAAGAGGAGCTGCAGCGAGGCCCTGGCACGGCCCGCGGCGCCCGCGGGGCTTTGGGAGCCGGAGCCTGCGAGGGAAAGCGCCTCGGCGCGCCTCAGGTCGGCTGCCTTTTAGTGGAGAGTCTGCTCCGTTGTGAGCAAGTCCCTGGCAGTCTGGGATATGTTTAGTGTGTGAAATACAGAACCTCGTGCGATTGGTGCATTTAAACAATTTCGACTTTTTTCACTTTTTTTTCACTTCACATTTGCATTCCCATTCATGCTCCTTTTCTGTCTGAAATAAGATCCAGTAGTTCCAAAGTGAAATTGCACATTGCTGATTCTTTTTTTTTTTGCCCATTTTCCAGGGAATCAATATTCATTTAGCTAAGAAGATGATTGAAGACAGGAGTAGGGATTACATGAATGCGCGGCGCGTTGCAAAGGTACAGAACTCGCTTCTCTCTCTTCTCCTTCGTTCCACCACGTGGCACTGAGTTCGCTTCTTACTTTCACACAGAAGTACTAGCGTGGTGAGCTGGGACGTTTCCCTGGTTCTCTAAGGCGTGGGCTGGAATACGGGGTGCGCGCGTTTGCGCGCGCGATGCCAACAGGGCTTGCTGTGCCGCAGGAGTACGAGACGGTCATGAAGGGCCTGGACCGCAACGCCCCGTCCGTGCCGCCGCAGAACACGCCGCAGGAGGCCCAGCAGGTGGACATGTGGAAGAAGTACATCCAGTGGGAGAAGAGCAACCCGCTGCGCACCGAGGACCAGACGCTCATAACCAAGAGAGGTAACGGGAGGCGTGGAGTGGGAATTCCCGGCTCTGCCCACGGCCTCCGCGGGAGTGATCCCGCGTTTAGTGCTGTCCGCGACCCCACTGCCTTTCTTGAGTGGTGTGGATTTGAACTGCTGGTTAGAATTGCAAGGTGTGATTCTTCCTCTCGGAGTCTGTTAGCGTTAACAGCATCTAAATTATTTGCTGTTTCCGTCTTCCGTTGTACGCTGCAGACCTCCTGCTGCAATAACCTGCAAGGAACGTTTCTTTGTGTGCTTCCCTCTAGTGATGTTCGCGTACGAGCAATGCCTTCTGGTGCTGGGACATCACCCAGATATCTGGTATGAAGCTGCACAGTATCTTGAGCAATCCAGTAAGCTGCTAGCAGAAAAGGGGGTAAGAACATTGCCAGAAAACTTTGCTTTTTTCTTATTTCATTATTTGGAGGCAGTATATTGCTGTTATTTTTTCCTTAAAAATATATACTCCCATATATATATATATATATATTTATTTATTTAAGAACCAAGGAGGAGAAAAGATTTTTAGCCTCTTAAATTGCCGTGTTCAGAATTTTAAGTTTCATTCTCTTTTGAGAAATAAAAATCTTTGCATGTGACATAGGAATGTTTTAGTCTTTGTTAGTTTTAGGCTTAGATTTGGGGGCGAAGCTGGGGTCAGGGGCTACCTTCACGATTCCTCAGACACTGGGGAGATGTGTGTCCGTTGTCCGGAATATTTCACTGAACTTCGCTGTGATTTCTCATGGATGGCAAACATCCAGAGGCTGGTCTCATTGTCACAGCTCTTACGTGTTAATATGTTTGTTTTATAACAGGACATGAACAATGCTAAACTTTTCAGTGACGAGGCTGCTAATATTTATGAAAGAGCGATCAGCACTTTATTAAAGAAGAATATGCTTCTTTATTTTGCATATGCAGATTATGAGGAGGTGAGCAAAAATAGTCACATACTGAAGTTAGAACCAAAATATATATATATCTGTATGTAAATGTTATTGCTTGGAAACATGCAGCATGTATGCAGACCTTTTGCAGAATTAACTTGCTGGTTCTTCTAGCTTTAGCCTTGCTCAGTGTTTCTGAGGCTGAACTAATAAAAAGGTGGGGAAAAGGCCACAGTGCTACAGTGTTCTTGAAAATCTGTCAAGTCTTTCACTAAGTATTGACTTTATTTTTCAAATAGCTATGAAATTAAAGACTTGTAGACTTGCATTTAGTAAGGTATCAGCTTCTGCACTTTTGAAATGGGATAAAGAGCACCTTTCCTGTCTAATCCTGGTGTTTTCGTATTTGTATTCCCCTGGCTCTGGGGGAAGTTGTTTGTCCTACCTGGTTCTGCAGTGCCAGGGCTGAGCAGTGCCCCAGTGCTGCTTGTTTCTGCACGTGGCACCTCAGTGGCAGCTCTGCTGCTGTTTTACCGAGTTAACAAAGGATTTCAGAGGTTCTTGAAAGGTACATCTGAAAACACTACTAAGAATAGTATGTGGAAAGTAAAGAAACGACTGCACAAGACAAAGTAAGGCATCTGAGCAAGTAAACGACTGTATAGTGTCCAACTGAGGGGAAAAGTAAACAAGAATTTGTAGCGTTTTTGTGCAGTTTGGTTTTTTGCACTCTCGCAAGTGATTTGCAAGAGTCAGATTAACTCACAAATCATGAGTAATAAAGTTCTGTAATTCGTCTGTGTTACAAAGCTGTCTCCTTTTCATTTTCTCAGAGTCGGATGAAGTATGAGAAAGTGCACAGCATCTACAACAGGCTCTTGGCCATAGAAGATATCGATCCCACTCTGGTAAGAGGAGGCTCCACGCTTCCCGTGGGCGCAGCTCGGGAGCAGGGGGAATTGCCCCTCCAAGGGGGAAATGCGGCAGCTCGCTGGCGCGCAGGGCTGATTTAGCAGGCCGAGCACTGCGGCGAGGGAATTGCAGGAAAAGTGAAGTGGAGGTGGTGATTATGGCCTTGAATCCACTTGGACACGTTGTGCACTTCTCCCCAGTGTGTCCGCTGGAGAATCTCTTAAACCATGAAGATATTAAGTGAAGATCCTAAAGATTTCCTGAAGCAGCTCCTAAGCGCTGGTGTATGTTTTGTTGGCTCGACTAAAATTTCACTTTCGCTCACCTTAACTTAGGAAAAGCACATTGATTTATCCCACTGTCCTCCCTACAGAGCCATGTCTATAGTTCACAGGGAGCTTGTGAAGAAATTCCAAGTGTACCACATAAATATCAAGGTGTACTGCAGTGCATCGGCCTAAGCTTTAAGTATACAATATTGTTTCTACCACCAGCTGTGAACTGAGCAAATGCTAGAAGTATAACCTGTCCTCAGAAAGTTACTCAGCTTACAAGAAAATAGGAAAAAGCACGAGAAGGAGGTCTGAGGTCTAAAATTAAATAATAGATCAATGTCTGAGGAAAAACAGCTCTTTATTGACATGCTGTATTTGTTATACATAGACTGTAATGCTTTCCCCTTTTGAAGGAACATGCCTGTTTGGGATCTTAATTCAGAGTGGAGGAAAAATAAATACCCCAAAACTGCAAATCACAATTTGGCTGATGAGTTAAATCAGCACACATTATTTTCTTGATCAGGTATAAACATTTAAAGCAGCATGATTTGTATCATGGATTCTATAACATACCTAACAGTGCTGAAAGGGGCTTTTCGCCTTTTTTTCAGTCTTAAAGACGTCTTTAGTTTAATTGGAAAGTTCACACTTTTAGTACAAGCAAGTGACCTCTAATTCTGTGCAGGTACCAGAGCATGTTAGCTATATTCATCCGCACTACATTCATCTGCTTACTTCCCCTATCTTCAAAACACATTATTATTGTCGTTTTAGTGACTCAGCCTTGGCTATTTTCTGCCTTTTAAGGAAGTGTGTATATATAGGCAGAGCTTTGTGTTAGTACCTATAGGCTGGCAGCCCAGAGGCCAAAAGCAGGTTTGTTGGTTGCCGTTGGGTGCGTGGAGATGACGGCAGATACAGCCTCAGGCTTAGCGCGTGCTGTGGCTCTCAGCAGTGCTTAGACCCGAGTATTAACCTGCACCCTAGGTTTATATCCAGTACATGAAGTTTGCCAGGCGAGCGGAGGGCATCAAGTCCGGCCGAATGATATTCAAGAAGGCCCGGGAGGACGCCCGCACCCGCCACCACGTCTACGTGACCGCGGCCTTGATGGAGTATTACTGCAGCAAGGTAACCTCGAACCCCAGTGTCATCCCAAGGACCGCCCGAGAGGGCCGAGCCTGCACCCAGTGGCTTTTCTCCCTTCGATGATTGCAGGATAAGTCTGTGGCCTTCAAGATTTTTGAGCTCGGGCTGAAGAAATACGGGGACATTCCAGAGTATGTGCTGGCCTACATCGACTACCTGTCTCACCTCAACGGTAAGCGGGGTCTAAGCGCCGAGAGGGCCGGTGGGACCCGTGCCGGCCCTCGCTGCGGGCCCGGCTTCCAGCCCAGCTCTGTGCTGAGGGTGGTGGGACCTCCTCCTAAAGCCGGGTAGTTGGTGCCAACAGCCCCTGCCCGGGGCATGCGGGCAGGTGGGCATCCCAAGGGAATTAACTAAAAAGCCTGAGAAAAATCAGGTGAGGGTGACCAGTAGCCGTGCTGTTAAAAGAAACTGGCTTGCTACAAGAGACTGTCGGGTAATAAAATTGAAAGAAAAATTTATGTTGCTGTGGTAAAGCTTCCTGTAGGTGTCCCAGGATTTTTCTGTTTATTGAAATTCACAGATATATCAGGTATCACAAGCCCTCGTATGTAATTCAGTGTATACATCTCTTTGAATGGAAATGATTTTAAATTGTCTTTAACCTGCTGTACTCAGTGTGATATTTCTTTTTTCTTTCTGTTTTTAAGAGGACAATAATACCAGAGTTTTGTTTGAACGTGTTTTGACTTCAGGGAGCCTCCCGCCTGAGAAATCCGGGTAGGTCTGCACTGAACGTCCCGCACGGGTCCCGCCGAAAGGCGACGTCCCGCACGGGTCCTGCCCCCTGGGTCCTGCCCCCTGGGTCCTGCCCTGCAGCGGGAGCGGGGCCGGGCCGGGCAGGCCGCCGTGGGGCTGGCAGGACGGGCGCCGTGGGGCTGGCAGGGAACCTGCCCCTTCCTGGGGGCCGCTGCGTGGGAACGGGGAGCGGGAACTGGGCACGGAGAGCACTGAGGAACTTGCAGGCAACTGTGAATAAGTAGCAAAGGAACAAGAGAGTGCCTGGAAATACCTGCTCAGCGGCACATTTTCATTGTTATTGTAGAAGTTTATTTCTCTGAATGTGACTGTGAAGTCATTTGCACCTCAAGTTAGAAGATATTAAGTGTTGTTCTCTGGAGAACTCCAGCGTGTTGCTGTGCACCCTCATCCTATGGGGCTTGCTGGTTTTGAGAAACACCTGTGCCCCCTTGGAGCAAGTCAAAAGGGTTTAGATGCAGAATCTTCTGCCAAAGTGACCTCCAAAGCTTAAAATGAGAGTTGATTCAGGTCCAGGAATATGGCCAGATGTTGCCTATGCTGTATTTGAGATTTTCCCATAAAGAAATAGCTAATAATTTGCAATCATGTCATTATATACATTTTAGGCTATGTAAAATTCTCCAGTACTGCCTAATCATGTATGTGTTGTGTAGTGGGATGTGTAAAGACCCCCCAATGCCTCTTAAATTGCTGCTAAAAACTTACTTCAGATGCTCCCATGTCATTCACTCTCCATATGGAGAGGAATCCTTTCCTCTCCATAACAAGGTCTAGTGCAGAGATGAGCTTTAAAGTCCTTTACCATCCACTAGATTGAGAAATTTTACAGGAATATTTAAGGCACTGTGAGGGCAAGAGGTGGATCTAAGATAAATAGCAGTGATGGCAACGTGTTCGGTGGAGGGTGGCACCTTGGAGCCTCTCACGGATTTGGAACTGGGCTATGCTCAGTGCTGCTGTGTCCCTAAGCCCCTGTCCTGCGTCTGTTCTCCTGCAGAGAAATCTGGGCTCGGTTTCTGGCTTTCGAAAGCAACATTGGAGACCTGGCCAGCATTCTCAAAGTGGAGAAGCGGCGGTTCACGGCGTTCAAGGAGGAGTATGAGGGGAAAGAAACGGCCCTGCTGGTGGACAGGTACAAGTTCATGGATCTGTACCCTTGCTCTGCAAGCGAGCTTAAGGCTCTTGGCTATAAGGTAAGTAGATAGTTTTACTATTATTATTATTATTCCTAGCAAGTTTATGCAAATTCTTCATTTAGCACGTGCTTTATATTTTTATTTCCCTCGATAGAAAAGGAGGTAAGGAGGCCAGATTGGCTGCTTCTTGTGTTGTTGTCTCTAGAAGCTTTGACTGCTTTTTGATTCCGTATTTCAGGGAAGGCAAAACCAGGCTGCTGCTGCTGCTGTTTAACTCCCTTTCATCTCTGGCCATAATGTCCAGCTGAACCTGCTGGGCCAGAGCAGGGGGAAATCGCAGGGCCAGCACGTTGCACGGCAGCTTCCCTGAGCTATCCATGCAGGAATCACACAGCTCTGGAAAAAAGAGGGCAGGAGAAAAGCTTCTCTGTTGATCTGATGGGTGGGAACAGCATCAATGTGAAGCCGTTCAGTATTTTTCTTACAACTCAATTAGGAAAAAAGTGTTTCTGAGATGAGGCTGGTGCCTGCAGGATGGAATGGCCCCTTATTAACGTGTTGGGGGGCACCTCGGCCTGGGGCCCGTCCCTGCTGCCTGGTGTTCCGTGTGCCTGCTGCTCTTGAAGAACGGTAGCTGTGAAGGCTGAGCGGTCTGCACCTGCTCACGTAGGGAAAAGGGAGGGAAAAAAGTCCAAGTCAAAAATGATCAACAGGGGCCTGTCTGCACCAAGGGTTTCCAGCTCCAGCTGGGCCTCTGTGAGACTGAAATGTTTGTCAAAGAGGCACAGACCTTGCCCAGCTGCTGCTGTAAGAGGCCAGGCGCGATGCAGCGAGCGGGCTGTGAGCAGGCTTTGCGCAGGCTTTGCTAGGCTCTGTCCCACGGGTTAAGAGCTCTGCTTGGCCCCTGCAGGACGTCTCCCGCGCCAAGCTGGCCGCCATCATCCCGGACCCCGTGGTTGCGCCGTCCATCGTGCCCGTTCTCAAGGATGAAGTAGACAGAAAGCCGGAATATCCCAAGCCCGACACTCAGCAGATGATTCCGTTTCAGCCGAGACACTTAGCACGTAAGTCAGGTGTTCAGGCCCGAGGGGCTGATGGTCACTGGGCTCCTGCTGCCCCGGAGCTGCCCGGCGCTTACTCAGAGACTTCCGAATCCTCAGAGCGCTCGGCACCTGCCCGAGGTCTAGGCGCCTGGTCGGGTGCCTCGCCGGAGGCGTGGGTGCTTGGTTTAAACCAGGGCCCGATGAAGGCGCAGCTGGGTCTGGCTCTGGGCAGCCAGAGCTCGGCCTGGGGCTTGCCCAGGCCGCCGAGGGGAACGGCGACGCGCGGCGCGAGCGACGCTGCGCAAGGTCCCGCCTGGAGCTCTGGCCTCACGCCCTTCTCTCCCGCAGCTCCAGGTCTGCATCCCGTGCCCGGGGGCGTTTTTCCCGTTCCGCCAGCAGCTGTGGTGCTCATGAAGCTCCTGCCGCCGCCCGTGTGCTTCCAGGTGCGTGCCAGTTACTCGGGGCAGCTTCGGAAGCGAGTCTGTTGCGGCAGCGGCACAGAACAGTGTTAACCTCCTAACCTTTCCTTCGGCATCAGGGTCCCTTTGTCCAGGTGGATGAGCTCATGGAGATATTCCGAAGATGCAAGTTGCCAGAAAGTGAGTCATTTCTTTGCTCTAAGAGTCTCGGGCAGTGCCATGTGTTGTATATATGTATATTTTTCATACGTACAGTTCAGTCTGAAGTCTAGACCTCATTTATAGGTGCAGATGTGTAATTATTATTTATCGTGTGTGTTATTGAAGTGGCTCTGTTTATTGGTTGGGGTTGACCTAGAGACATTTGCACATTTAATCGTACAGATAAAAAATAAAAATAAAAGCTCAGAATTGCCACCTGCTGCTTGAGTAACAATGTGCCTCATAATGCACTTTCTATGGTACATGTTACAGGAACAATTTTCCAAACTCCTTAATTACCAATTTGCACTAGGGAAGTCCATCACTACAAGCAGACTTGTTAGTGTTTGCTAACACTTCCAAATCTGTGTTGTCTTTAAGTGCTACAAGAAAAAGGTAATTTTCTGAAATCTACACAGAGGACAGCTGCATATCGCAGATGATTAATCTGCACCTCCTCATCCTCTCTATTAAAGAGTCACAGTGAGGATTTGGTTTTGTTTAGAGGGGAAATGAGCACTTTTGAAGGCCAGGGCCTGTTTTTCAAAACTGCCCTCTGTTCCTGTGCAGCAGCAGCCTTGCTGGGCATCTTCCACGTGCCGAGGTGCCTGCGGCTTCCTGCTTTTGTTCAGCTGCTAACTGACCTCACTTCTTGTGTACAGAGGGGTCTCACCTTGAAGCAGCAGCCTTTACATTAGAATTAGTGTTTGCTATAGCTAAGAGGCTGAGAGAGTTTAAATTTATTTTTTTCCTCCTAATTTAAGGTAGCAAGGCACCTTGTGTTGCAGAGCGCTCCCCTCCACAGGCAGCACAGTGGCCCTGGTTGAAGGCTCTGGGGTTTTTCTTAATTTTTTCCTTATTCCGGAATTTCTGTTCCGCTTGGCTCTCACCCCTTTCTGCTGGGGGGATCTAGTTTCCTGAGCTCAGCTGCTGCCTTTCTTGCCCTGCAGCTGTGGAGGAAGCGGTGAGGATCATCACGGGCGGCCTACCCGAGCTGGCCGTGGAAGGCAACGGGCCCGTGGAGAACAACGCGCTGCTCAACAAGGCCGTGAAGAGACCAAACGAAGACTCGGACGACGACGAGGAGAAAGGCTCCGTCGTTCCCCCCGTGCACGACATTTACAGAGCTCGGCAACAAAAGCGGATCCGGTGAAACCACGCTGCCCTTCTGCTGTGATAGGCAGAGACTGGTGTGAGTTTGTCTGTCTCTTAAAAGTCAAGCTTTACAAGGGACAGCTGCAAACAGAAAAAAAATCTTGAAAATGGTTTTGTTACTGTGGTGCCTCTTCTCCCATATTGTTCTTGAACCAAAACCAGAGAGAACAATCTTAAAACGTGCTCTGAACAAAATTAGATTTTTCAAACACAAAAGTGCAAAATGCCTCAACTGCATTTTGTTCTTTCCTCAAGGATGTTCACATCGACCACTTGAAATCTTGTGGGTTTTCAACAGTTTTATTTTAAAAACTGGATGGCTTATAATTGTGAAGCATTTTTAATTCACACTTTCTGGAAAACAGTTGTTCTCAGTTTGTTCATGTAGTGTCCTGCCTTATTGTTCGTTTTTATTTATGGCAGAATGTATGGAATCTGTTTTGTAGTTGAAAATGGAAAAAAACATTCCTTTAAAATAAAAGGATATCGATAACATCATGCCTTAGTCCCGTTTTATTCAAATATTTATTTTCTACATAGCACTCCATTCCTTCACAAGCACTGTTAATAAGAATTAAAACCATCCCAGGAAACGGATCAGACCACAGGTACTAGAATTCCTTCATGTTCCAGCGTTCTAGAAGATACAGTACCCGTGTTGGGCCTGCCACCACTGTTGCAAGAAGACAGCAAAATAAGACCATTTCAATAGATATTTCTCATGTGGATTGTCCAGGCGGAGTAGTTAACAGCTGCTGGCCCTGGCTAACTGCACTGGTCTTCTGTTAATAATGTACTAAGCTAAATGTTAACAGAGTAGCTACAGGAACCTGTTATTTTCAAACAGGCTAACAGAAACGGCATATGAACTTCTGAAGCCTTTCCTATGCATAGTGTAGAGTTTAACTGGTAATTCACTGTTTGGTACAGCACGCCCCCAGGGAGCCCAGGAACTACAGGGCACTAATGACCCTGCCACAGGAGGAGAGCACTGCCCCCTCGCAGGTAAAACAGCACACGGGCAAGGGTGGAAAGAGGGGCAGACAGAGGCGGGCCTGGCCTTAATAATGCCTTTTTTAAAAAAGCTTATCAATAACTATAACATTAATTATTAAAGAATAAACAGGATCTGCACATCTT